>OX246737.1:20286221-20573721 GCA_945910005.1 Isoperla grammatica
CACGTACAGACAGGCACAGCAACACCAGGCAGCTCTCGTCAGCCGCCTACAGGCCAAGGTAACTAACTGCATAACCACTATCTCCTACTGGCAAGACAGACAGACAGACTTAACACTGAGGGCCACAGCTACAAGAGACGCCTGGACACGTACAGACAGGCACAGCAACACCAGGCAGCACTTGTCAGCCGCCTACAGGCCAAGGTAACTAACTGCATAACCACTATCTCCTACTGGCAAGACAGACAGACAGACTTAACACTGAGGGCCACAGCTACAAGAGACGCCTGGACACGTACAGACAGGCACAGCAACACCAGGCAGCTCTCGTCAGCCGCCTACAGGCCAAGGTAACTAGCTGCATAACCACTATCTCCTACTGGCAAGACAGACATACAGACTTAACACTGAGGACCACAGCTACAAGAGACGCCTGGACACGTACAGACAGGCACAGCAACACCAGGCAGCTCTCGTCAGCCGCCTACAGGCCAAGGTAACTAGCTGCATAACCACTATCTCCTACTGGCAAGACAGACAGACAGACTTAACACTGAGGGCCACAGCTACAAGAGACGCCTGGACACGTACAGACAGGCACAGCAACACCAGGCAGCTCTCGTCAGCCGCCTACAGGCCAAGGTAACTAGCTGCATAACCACTATCTCCTACTGGCAGGACAGACAGACAGACTTAACACTGAGGGCCACAGCTACAAGAGACGCCTGGACACGTACAGACAGGCACAGCAACACCAGGCAGCACTTGTCAGCCGCCTACAGGCCAAGGTAACTAGCTGCATAACCACTATCTCCTACTGGCAAGACAGACAGACAGACTTAACACTGAGGGCCACAGCTACAAGAGACGCCTGGACACGTACAGACAGGCACAGCAACACCAGGCAGCACTTGTCAGCCGCCTACAGGCCAAGGTAACTAACTGCATAACCACTATCTCCTACTGGCAAGACAGACAGACAGACTTAACACTGAGGGCCACAGCTACAAGAGACGCCTGGACACGTACAGACAGGCACAGCAACACCAGGCAGCTCTCGTCAGCCGCCTACAGGCCAAGGTAACTAGCTGCATAACCACTATCTCCTACTGGCAGGACAGACAGACAGACTTAACACTGAGGGCCACAGCTACAAGAGACGCCTGGACACGTACAGACAGGCACAGCAACACCAGGCAGCTCTCGTCAGCCGCCTACAGGCCAAGGTAACTAGCTGCATAACCACTATCTCCTACTGGCAAGACAGACAGACAGACTTAACACTGAGGGCCACAGCTACAAGAGACGCCTGGACACGTACAGACAGGCACAGCAACACCAGGCAGCTCTCGTCAGCCGCCTACAGGCCAAGGTAACTAGCTGCATAACCACTATCTCCTACTGGCAAGACAGACAGACAGACTTAACACTGAGGGCCACAGCTACAAGAGACGCCTGGACACGTACAGACAGGCACAGCAACACCAGGCAGCACTTGTCAGCCGCCTACAGGCCAAGGTAACTAGCTGCATAACCACTATCTCCTACTGGCAAGACAGACAGACAGACTTAACACTGAGGGCCACAGCTACAAGAGACGCCTGGACACGTACAGACAGGCACAGCAACACCAGGCAGCTCTCGTCAGCCGCCTACAGGCCAAGGTAACTAGCTGCATAACCACTATCTCCTACTGGCAGGACAGACAGACAGACTTAACACTGAGGGCCACAGCTACAAGAGACGCCTGGACACGTACAGACAGGCACAGCAACACCAGGCAGCTCTCGTCAGCCGCCTACAGGCCAAGGTAACTAGCTGCATAACCACTATCTCCTACTGGCAGGACAGACAGACAGACTTAACACTGAGGGCCACAGCTACAAGAGACGCCTGGACACGTACAGACAGGCACAGCAACACCAGGCAGCACTTGTCAGCCGCCTACAGGCCAAGGTAACTAGCTGCATAACCACTATCTCCTACTGGCAAGACAGACAGACAGACTTAACACTGAGGGCCACAGCTACAAGAGACGCCTGGACACGTACAGACAGGCACAGCAACACCAGGCAGCTCTCGTCAGCCGCCTACAGGCCAAGGTAACTAGCTGCATAACCACTATCTCCTACTGGCAAGACAGACAGACAGACTTAACACTGAGGGCCACAGCTACAAGAGACGCCTGGACACGTACAGACAGGCACAGCAACACCAGGCAGCTCTCGTCAGCCGCCTACAGGCCAAGGTAACTAGCTGCATAACCACTATCTCCTACTGGCAAGACAGACAGACAGACTTAACACTGAGGACCACAGCTACAAGAGACGCCTGGACACGTACAGACAGGCACAGCAACACCAGGCAGCTCTTGTCAGCCGCCTACAGGCCAAGGTAACACCACTATCTCCTATGGCAAGACAGACAGACAGACTTAACACTGAGGGCCACAGCTACAAGAGACGCCTGGACACGTACAGACAGGCACAGCAACACCAGGCAGCACTTGTCAGCCGCCTACAGGCCAAGGTAACTAGCTGCATAACCACTATCTCCTACTGGCAAGACAGACAGACAGACTTAACACTGAGGGCCACCGCTACAAGAGACGCCTGGACACGTACAGACAGGCACAGCAACACCAGGCAGCACTTGTCAGCCGCCTACAGGCCAAGGTAACTAGCTGCATAACCACTATCTCCTACTGGCAAGACAGACAGACAGACTTAACACTGAGGGCCACAGCTACAAGAGACGCCTGGACACGTACAGACAGGCACAGCAACACCAGGCAGCACTTGTCAGCCGCCTACAGGCCAAGGTAACTAGCTGCATAACCACTATCTCCTACTGGCAGGACAGACAGACAGACTTAACACTGAGGGCCACAGCTACAAGAGACGCCTGGACACGTACAGACAGGCACAGCAACACCAGGCAGCTCTCGTCAGCCGCCTACAGGCCAAGGTAACTAGCTGCATAACCACTATCTCCTACTGACAAGACAGACAGACAGACTTAACACTGAGGGCCACAGCTACAAGAGACGCCTGGACACGTACAGACAGGCACAGCAACACCAGGCAGCTCTCGTCAGCCGCCTACAGGCCAAGGTAACTAGCTGCATAACCACTATCTCCTACTGACAAGACAGACAGACAGACTTAACACTGAGGACCACAGCTACAAGAGACGCCTGGACACGTACAGACAGGCACAGCAACACCAGGCAGCTCTCGTCAGCCGCCTACAGGCCAAGGTAACTAGCTGCATAACCACTATCTCCTACTGGCAAGACAGACAGACAGACTTAACACTGAGGACCACAGCTACAAGAGACGCCTGGACACGTACAGACAGGCACAGCAACACCAGGCAGCACTTGTCAGCCGCCTACAGGCCAAGGTAACTAGCTGCATAACCACTATCTCCTACTGGCAAGACAGACAGACAGACTTAACACTGAGGGCCACAGCTACAAGAGACGCCTGGACACGTACAGACAGGCACAGCAACACCAGGCAGCTCTCGTCAGCCGCCTACAGGCCAAGGTAACTAACTGCATAACCACTATCTCCTTCTGGCAAGACAGACAGACAGACTTAACACTGAGGGCCACAGCTACAAGAGACGCCTGGACACGTACAGACAGGCACAGCAACACCAGGCAGCACTTGTCAGCCGCCTACAGGCCAAGGTAACTAGCTGCATAACCACTATCTCCTACTGGCAAGACAGACAGACAGACTTAACACTGAGGACCACAGCTACAAGAGACGCCTGGACACGTACAGACAGGCACAGCAACACCAGGCAGCACTTGTCAGCCGCCTACAGGCCAAGGTAACTAGCTGCATAACCACTATCTCCTACTGGCAAGACAGACAGACAGACTTAACACTGAGGGCCACAGCTACAAGAGACGCCTGGACACGTACAGACAGGCACAGCAACACCAGGCAGCTCTCGTCAGCCGCCTACAGGCCAAGGTAACTAGCTGCATAACCACTATCTCCTACTGACAAGACAGACAGACAGACTTAACACTGAGGACCACAGCTACAAGAGACGCCTGGACACGTACAGACAGGCACAGCAACACCAGGCAGCTCTCGTCAGCCGCCTACAGGCCAAGGTAACTAGCTGCATAACCACTATCTCCTACTGGCAAGACAGACAGACAGACTTAACACTGAGGACCACAGCTACAAGAGACGCCTGGACACGTACAGACAGGCACAGCAACACCAGGCAGCTCTCGTCAGCCGCCTACAGGCCAAGGTAACTAGCTGCATAACCACTATCTCCTACTGGCAAGACAGGCAGACAGACTTAACACTGAGGGCCACAGCTACAAGAGACGCCTGGACACGTACAGACAGGCACAGCAACACCAGGCAGCTCTCGTCAGCCGCCTACAGGCCAAGGTAACTAGCTGCATAACCACTATCTCCTACTGGCAAGACAGACAGACAGACTTAACACTGAGGACCACAGCTACAAGAGACGCCTGGACACGTACAGACAGGCACAGCAACACCAGGCAGCTCTCGTCAGCCGCCTACAGGCCAAGGTAACTAGCTGCATAACCACTATCTCCTACTGGCAAGACAGACAGACAGACTTAACACTGAGGGCCACAGCTACAAGAGACGCCTGGACACGTACAGACAGGCACAGCAACACCAGGCAGCTCTCGTCAGCCGCCTACAGGCCAAGGTAACTAGCTGCATAACCACTATCTCCTACTGGCAAGACAGACAGACAGACTTAACACTGAGGGCCACAGCTACAAGAGACGCCTGGACACGTACAGACAGGCACAGCAACACCAGGCAGCTCTCGTCAGCCGCCTACAGGCCAAGGTAACTAGCTGCATAACCACTATCTCCTACTGGCAAGACAGACAGACAGACTTAACACTGAGGGCCACAGCTACAAGAGACGCCTGGACACGTACAGACAGGCACAGCAACACCAGGCAGCTCTCGTCAGCCGCCTACAGGCCAAGGTAACTAACTGCATAACCACTATCTCCTACTGGCAAGACAGACAGACAGACTTAACACTGAGGGCCACAGCTACAAGAGACGCCTGGACACGTACAGACAGGCACAGCAACACCAGGCAGCTCTCGTCAGCCGCCTACAGGCCAAGGTAACTAGCTGCATAACCACTATCTCCTACTGACAAGACAGACAGACAGACTTAACACTGAGGGCCACAGCTACAAGAGACGCCTGGACACGTACAGACAGGCACAGCAACACCAGGCAGCACTTGTCAGCCGCCTACAGGCCAAGGTAACTAGCTGCATAACCACTATCTCCTACTGGCAGGACAGACAGACAGACTTAACACTGAGGGCCACAGCTACAAGAGACGCCTGGACACGTACAGACAGGCACAGCAACACCAGGCAGCTCTCGTCAGCCGCCTACAGGCCAAGGTAACTAGCTGCATAACCACTATCTCCTACTGGCAAGACAGACAGACAGACAGACTTAACACTGAGGGCCACAGCTACAAGAGACGCCTGGACACGTACAGACAGGCACAGCAACACCAGGCAGCTCTCGTCAGCCGCCTACAGGCCAAGGTAACTAGCTGCATAACCACTATCTCCTACTGGCAAGACAGACAGACAGACTTAACACTGAGGGCCACAGCTACAAGAGACGCCTGGACACGTACAGACAGGCACAGCAACACCAGGCAGCTCTCGTCAGCCGCCTACAGGCCAAGGTAACTAGCTGCATAACCACTATCTCCTACTGGCAAGACAGACAGACAGACTTAACACTGAGGGCCACAGCTACAAGAGACGCCTGGACACGTACAGACAGGCACAGCAACACCAGGCAGCTCTCGTCAGCCGCCTACAGGCCAAGGTAACTAGCTGCATAACCACTATCTCCTACTGGCAAGACAGACAGACAGACTTAACACTGAGGGCCACAGCTACAAGAGACGCCTGGACACGTACAGACAGGCACAGCAACACCAGGCAGCTCTCGTCAGCCGCCTACAGGCCAAGGTAACTAGCTGCATACCCACTATCTCCTACTGGCAAGACAGACAGACAGACTTAACACTGAGGGCCACAGCTACAAGAGACGCCTGGACACGTACAGACAGGCACAGCAACACCAGGCAGCTCTCGTCAGCCGCCTACAGGCCAAGGTAACTAGCTGCATAACCACTATCTCCTACTGGCAAGACAGACAGACAGACTTAACACTGAGGGCCACAGCTACAAGAGACGCCTGGACACGTACAGACAGGCACAGCAACACCAGGCAGCCCTCGTCAGCCGCCTACAAGCCAAGGTAACTAGCTGCATAACCACTATCTCCTACTGGCAGGACAGGCAGACAGACTTAACACTGAGGGCCACAGCTACAAGAGACGCCTGGACACGTACAGACAGGCACAGCAACACCAGGCAGCTCTCGTCAGCCGCCTACAGGCCAAGGTAACTAGCTGCATAACCACTATCTCCTACTGGCAAGACAGACAGACAGACTTAACACTGAGGGCCACAGCTACAAGAGACGCCTGGACACGTACAGACAGGCACAGCAACACCAGGCAGCACTTGTCAGCCGCCTACAGGCCAAGGTAACTAGCTGCATAACCACTATCTCCTACTGGCAAGACAGACAGACAGACTTAACACTGAGGACCACAGCTACAAGAGACGCCTGGACACGTACAGACAGGCACAGCAACACCAGGCAGCACTTGTCAGCCGCCTACAGGCCAAGGTAACTAGCTGCATAACCACTATCTCCTACTGGCAAGACAGACAGACAGACTTAACACTGAGGGCCACAGCTACAAGAGACGCCTGGACACGTACAGACAGGCACAGCAACACCAGGCAGCTCTCGTCAGCCGCCTACAGGCCAAGGTAACTAGCTGCATAACCACTATCTCCTACTGGCAGGACAGACAGACAGACTTAACACTGAGGGCCACAGCTACAAGAGACGCCTAGACACGTACAGACAGGCACAGCAACACCAGGCAGCTCTCGTCAGCCGCCTACAGGCCAAGGTAACTAACTGACAGACAGACACAACATTTTGTATGGTTACAAAATAACCAATTTAGCTTACACTGTAAATTGAAACATACGTGGTTAACCAACGAACCTTTGCTTTTATTGACAATAAATTCTTGGCAATGCAGAACGAACAGTTAAGCATCTATATTTATTATTTGTACTTAAAATTCTTGTCTCCCACTAGAAAATAGCACCTCTCTATAAGATCTGCTCATAGACAAGAAGAGTTAAAACAGAATTACGTGCCACTTTTAACACATTCTACAAGAGCAATTACTCTGAATTATAGAGTTTTGGGGATCATTTCACTGCTTTTAAAAGGTAAATTTAGTATTTGTATTAGAAGTGGTGACCACAGTTTATCAGTTTATCAGTACCAAATTACTACATAGGCCCTACTATAATATTCATACCTTATTGTACTATTTATGCTATTATTTACCCTTTATTATCTTTATCAATTTATTTCATGTGAGCAACAAATGGTATAAGTTCCTACCTAAATATTGTGATGTACTATTAATAAGCTGTAATATCGTGCAATATTATACCTGATAAATGCTACAATATAAATGCTATGCTATAATATAAATGCTATGCTATAAAATAAATGCTATGTAACAGAGCGGAAGAGCTCAAATCATGGTCATGTCTAATAAACTAAACTAAATCACAATGGCATCTCAAAAACATTCCAGGTGCTGCAGTACAAACAGCGCTGCAACGACCTTGAGAGCCAGATGGTGGAGAGTGCACCCACACCCAAGACTCCCTCGCGAGGGATGGTGTCGGGGCCGACATCGCTCGACAGCTCGTATCGCGACAGGGACGACAGAATCTCTGACCTGGAGACCGCGCTCAGGCGTCTTGAGGTACGCTTCACACTTGTATAGCATCTACTACACTACTACCTGCATAGAATGGGGTTGGCAGAGAGCAGTACATGCAAGCTCTGTGGAAATGGCATACAGGACGGGCAACATCTATTCCATTGCTCGATACTGAAAGAGCACAACGAAGGGATGCCAGGAGGGCTGGACAGGAAGGAGCAGGAGGCTTGTCTCTATTGGTTGGCGAGACGCATGATGACATAAATGTGTCAATGTGGGCATAAGAGAAGAAGAGACACTACTACACTAGATAGTCTTCCTTGTGACAGTGCGTCGCGTGCATGGAGTCTCAGCAAGACAATGTTTTAGCCGATGTAGTCTTGTGCTGGGATAGGCAGGACCCAATACATTATCTTTGCAGTGTGAAGGAAGGTCACGAATTTGAGAGGTGAAAGCTTAAGATCTTAGATTCTCTACCAAAACTCGGATACTCCAGCATATTGGTAAATCTACTTTTTCCCCTACCACTTGCTTTTCAATTATATTCTTTATGTCCATATGTATACAGGCAGGCCTATACACAGGTACAGGTACAACTATATGTCCCAACTAAACAAACCATCTTGTTTTGTTAAATAAAACAAATAAAAAAGCGAAAACAAATGGACAAGTACGAATGATGACATAAATGTGTCAATGTGGGCATAAGAGAAGAAGAAGCGATAAACCAATTCACAGATTGGTAGCATGAACGAAAATATGTAATAGTATACGTACTAACATTTATATTTTATTCATATCATCACCCTAGCTGTTATACTGTTCTAATTCACACATTAAAAAATTTAGTTTATAGTTCCATTGTGTTCTGACTCCATTATTTCAATGTTCGTAGCAAATAATTTCAAAATTTCAATTACATATTCCAATTTTGATTTAATTCTTTGTTTTGCTCTTTCATTTTGATATAGTTAATTTATTTAATTTATGAATTAATATTACAAAATGTTATGTTGTGCACCGTGTGTGTGTGTGCGTAGGATGAGCGCAGGAAGTGTGAGAAGCTTCTGGAGCTGAACGTGGCTCTGCGGGACCAACTGGAGGAGTCGCACCAGACCAACGATGCGTTGACCTCCGACCTCCAGAAGCTGACCTCCGACTGGGAGCAGCTGCGCGACGAGATGCTCGTCAAGGAGGACGAGTGGAAGGAGGAGGAGCAACAGTTCAACGACTACTTCACCTCCGAGCACAATCGGCTCCTAAACCTGTGGCGCGACGTTGTGCAGGTCAAACGGTATGACCCTGTTGCTACCGGGAGGTTTCCATGTGTTTGTAGTCTAGACAGACCGGCTTCTATTCACAGTATGAATTAATAAACAAATATTTATTTGTTGTTGATCATATTCAAGATTTAAATATGAGTTCAAGACCATCCATTGTACGATTGTATGAAATGGGTACCTAAATATAAAAAAAATGTATTTTATTTTTTTCATTGAAAAATGTTTCAATTACATATTTTCATACCAAATATTGTTCCATTCGAAGAAGGAAATTTCACATTTTTGTGGATGGATTTACTATAGTGCGAATTGGAGGCAAGACTGTTTTTCCCGTGGTTGTTTTCAGTAGGAGTACGCTATGTGTTGGCATCTGATTACAATCACTTCTTTACCTACTTGTCATCTTAGAAAACTCATGTCAATATCATAATAAAAATTTATAACTATAACCATGCGTTATTTTAACTTTTGGAAATGTTTCATTGAAGAAATCTCAATGTATGTATATGTGATTTTCATCTTTGTATATTAAATTTTGTTTTGACCTGTTTGCAGATTATTCGGCGAAATGCAGTCGGCGACGGAGCGCGACCTGTCCAAGCTTCGCTCCGAGCTGTCGTCCACGGCTCGGGAGATGACGTCAGCGTGCAGCGGTATGGCCACGTCAATGCAACACAGCAGCCAGTCGGGGGTGAAGCAACAGCTGCTGCTGGAGCAGGAGGCAGCCCAACTGAGGTGGGTAGTTTTTATTGTTTATTTATGTTTTCATTACTTTTTTTTTTAATTTATTATTAAGTAATATATTCCCATTCCTGTACACATATTTACATCCCCTACAAGCAAGCATTACATAGTATGGCACTGAGAAATGTGAAGACAGCAGTTATTTTAACAGTTGTGTTAGGTTCACAACCAGGTCTCTGTATAGAAAAACCTGTTTTAAGTTATACTCGGTTAGTATAAAAGTCTTCTTCTTCTTCTTTTCGTATGCCCGCATTTTTGGCTTACTGGGCCATCATGCATTTACAAGTTCCGTATTCGGCAATCATTCAAGTGACAAAGTCCGTAAAGAATATTAATTTTATGCCGATCGAATAATGATAATATAATTTTATTTTAATTCAAACTGTATTTAGGCCTATGTGTCCTTTCCCTTTGCAATGGGAATTCCAGGGGATCTACTGAATTCACTAGGACTGAAATACATCCACTCATGGTCAGACCTACACATTAATATTAAGTAGTTTGTATTATTTACAAAATGTAATTATTAACACCAGCTAATATATCAATTTTCATTTCTTATGTTGGTTACTTAGATATGCCGTAGGCCCTAGTTATTAAATAATAAATTCACAGGAATTTAGCACACACCACCATCGTTATCATGCCAAGTGGAGGTAAACTAGCCTACCTATGTTAAACATGTACTATGTGTTTGAAGGTCCCAGATGCTCGCTCTGAAGTCTCAGCACCAAACAGCGCTGTCCGAGGTGCAGCAGAAAGGGGACCAAGTGCAGCAGCTGCTCAGAGAAGTGCAAGCCCTGGTGAGTACAAGAACTATGGCTAGACAATCACTTTGTTGCCCAACGTCAAACACAAAGGGAAAACTAAGGTTATGAAAGTAGGTGCCAATCGGCTGGAATGGTATATTAAGTGAGGAAAGGATCCAACAGCTTACCTTCGTATAGTAAGATGACGGATTTGCGAGTTTGAAGTACACATGAAGACATAATACAAAATATAACGAATTTTGTATTATGTCTTCATGTGTACTTCAAACTCGCAAATCCGTCATCTTACTACACGAAGGTAAGCTGTTGGATCCTTTCCTCACTTAATATACCAAAGGGAAAACTAAAGCAGTTACTGTTTTACAAGAGCTTCAACATTATTTGTAACAAATTCTCAGTATAACGTGTCATCAATCATTATGGAAATCTATCTTTATAATTTGTTTTTTATTTCTTTTGAATGAACGAAACAATGTTGAAACAAAGGGTACATATAATTGTTATCAGGATACATATAGTATATACTTGGAGAGGCCAAAAGACTGAGTTAATTGGAACTCAGAACAAGATAAAACATGTTCTAGTGAGGGGAAAGGTACAGAAGGACGACAGCTTACCTGAGAAAGTAGATAGGTCGCTTTGAGAAACATATAGATGAGAAGACAAATAAACTGAGATGTTTCGGCCAACTAGTGTTCTTGATCACTCAGCGTGAGTAGAAGGTCGTCCTTTTGTACCTTTCCCCTCACTAGAACATGTTTTATCTTGTTCTGAGTTCAAATTGTTATTAGAATACCTAGCCAAGAATCCTTTAAATTAAATGTAATGTTATCAAGGTTAAGACCCATCCACATTGCAACTTAGACATAAGAAATTATATTAAATTAAGTTAACCTTATTGCAAAAGATGTTTCCGTCCACAATGACTTGACGTAGACAAACTTGTAGGCGTACACTTGTAAGTTTACAAACACCAAACGAAACTCATAAGGACCTAGGAATCAGATAGGTGGGTGGTTAGGTGGGGGGGGGGGGGGGTAGGTGTGTGAATGGTATCATGAATGCTGCTAAGTACTCCAGGTCATTCCTTCTGTCTTGTGGTGTGGACAAGGCTTAAGTGTTTGTCGCTTATGGAGTGTGTGTTGTGCTGATGTAGTGCATGTTGTGCTGACGTAGTGTGTGTGGTGCTGACGTGTGTGTGGTGCTGACGTGTGTGTGGTGCTGACGTGTGTGTGGTGCTGACGTAGTGTGTGTTGTGCAGGAGGAGCGCTGCGGGGCGGCCGAGCAGGAGGCCACGCAGGTGATGCGCATGCAAGAGGAGGTCGACCTCCTGTCCACCGCCCTCCGCGACGTGGCGCACGCCATCATCCAGGACGCCGAGAGTCGCGAGGGTGACGCGTCTCAGTCTCAGCCTCACGTCCACCTGTCTCAGCCCGGCCAGCTGCCGCCCCGCTCACCCAAGAGGGGGGTGAGGGCGCCCACATCGCAGGCGTTCGCTGAGAGCACCATATCGGGCGTTCACGCCGCGCTGCACAAGTATCAGCTGCAGATACACGAGCTGCAGGTAAGCTGGCTGTCTCTCTGTGACTCCCACCTTGCAGGCGTTCGCTGAGAGCACCATATCGGGCGTTCACGCCGCGCTGCACAAGTATCAGCTGCAGATACACGAGCTGCAGGTAAGCTGGCTGTCTCTCTGTGACTCCCACCTCACAGGCGTTCGCTGAGAGCACCATATCGGGCGTTCACGCCGCGCTGCACAAGTATCAGCTGCAGATACACGAGCTGCAGGTAAGCTGGCTGTCTCTCTGTGACTCCCACCTTGCAGGCGTTCGCTGAGAGCACCATATCGGGCGTTCACGCCGCGCTGCACAAGTATCAGCTGCAGATACACGAGCTGCAGGTAAGCTGGCTGTCTCTCTGTGACTCCCACCTCGCAGGCGTTCGCAGAGAGCACCATATCGGGCGTTCACGCCGCGCTGCACAAGTATCAGCTGCAGATACACGAGCTGCAGGTAAGCTGGCTGTCTCTCTGCGACTCCCCCCTCGCAGGCGTTCACAGAGAGCACCATATCGGGCGTTCACGCCGCGCTGCACAAGTATCAGCTGCAGATACACGAGCTGCAGGTAAGCTGGCTGTCTCTCTGTGACTCCCACCTCGCAGGCGTTCGCTGAGAGCACCATATCGGGCGTTCACGCCGCGCTGCACAAGTATCAGCTGCAGATACACGAGCTGCAGGTAAGCTGGCTGTCTCTCTGTGACTCCCACCTCACAGGCGTTCGCTGAGAGCACCATATCGGGCGTTCACGCCGCGCTGCACAAGTATCAGCTGCAGATACACGAGCTGCAGGTAAGCTGGCTGTCTCTCTGTGACTCCCACCTCACAGGCGTTCGCTGAGAGCACCATATCGGGCGTTCACGCCGCGCTGCACAAGTATCAGCTGCAGATACACGAGCTGCAGGTAAGCTGGCTGTCTCTCTGTCTCCCACCTCGCAGGCGTTCGCTGAGAGCACCATATCAGGTCTTTATAAATTCAACCTAAATAGATAATTTTTCAATGGTTCTCTTTTCTTCAAAAGGACTAGGCCCTACTTCATTATTTTCCTCATATCTCCTGAGTCATACTATTATTCTTTGTGGCTCACAAAACATTACAGAAGAGATGCGATTATTATTATATCAAATTGTCTTCTGTATAACATTCAAATTGTCTTCTGTGTAACATATTGTGTTTTGACTGTAATATTAACTGTACTTGCCAGGTGAAGCTGCAGTCCAACCGAGAGCAGCTGCTGTTGTACAAGAAACAGTGCGACAATGGCGAAGAGACGAACCAGAGCCTGGAGGGCCGACTGGCAGAGCTGACGTCTCAGCTCGACTCGAGTCGGTCTCAGTGCGCTCAGGTTACGCAGGAGCGAGACACTCTGCTCAAGTCTCTCGACTCGTTGCGGAGCGAGAAGAACGCGCTGGACAAGAACCGGCTCGAGATCAACGCCATGGTAATAACGCAATCCATACTTTGATATGATATCATTATAATAAACATATTATTCACTTTATATTGGGGTAAATAATTGTAAAAAATTTTCTTTTTTTTTTCGGAAAAATAAATATTTGTTTCTGTTTTTGGGTTTTGACTTGCCAAGCTTCTTACAATGTGAGTGTGATAACGAATTAAATTAAAAATTTTAACGATTTTCATACCTTTTTGAATGCGCAGTGTTGACTTTTAAAAAATATTTTTGTTATTAGCATCCTCAAGGCCAACGATTTTACCACTCGATTCAATAACCACATTTAACAATTGTTTAACGGGTGAGGTAGTTCTTCATAATTGATCGTCTTTCAATTCCAGATGGAAACTCTCAACGCAGACTATGAGAAACTACAAAAGGCCAACGGAAGATTGCAAAAAGTATCTGACAGTTGCGAAGACGAAAAGCTGTTCCTTCAAAGTGAAATCGTCAGAATAACCAAGGACGGAGAACTAAGGTTTGCAAATTTGAAGCGAGTAGTTTAGTGCGGATTATTTATTTTTGCCTAGAACAGGAATTGTTGGTTTAGACTTAATCTTAACTTAAGACAATGTTTTCAATTTAAATGGCACTTAAACCCCAATTATTTAACATCCAATCTTTGTTAGGTGTGTTTTCCTCAAATAAAGTGCATAAAGTATAAATTAACTTTTTAAATACACAATTGTGATGGAATTAAATTGATTTCACCAAACATAAGCTTAAGCTTTCTTAAATGTGTGGAACTACCTTCAATTACATAAAAATAAAACCACCAGAGTAAAATGACTGCAAATGATCCAACTGCCTTAGTCAATTTTACGACACTGCTGTGATTGCATGTGAAAACTGTGAATTATGAAACGTACAAACTACAAAGCACGAAATGTCCGAGCGTCTCTGGAATAGCAAATTTGCCACAAACAGATAGAACAAATGATTCAAATAGAACTTTAAAAAAAAATTGATAAATAAAAAAACATTTTTTTTTTTTTATCAACTAATTTTTTCTTTTTATATCTGCTGGTGGGAAGAAAAGAGAGTGAATTTGAAGAGGACATGACAGGCCTGGCAAGCCGGTGTTAGGAGCTCTTGAAGTGCCCTAGAATCCTGGTGGCTATAGCCACCCCCTGACCTAACTTAAGTTAGAAACAGGAGCCAGATATATATATATATCTGCTCCCTGTGTCCAACAATGAAGTCGGGTAGGGGATAGGAAATTAATCCCATCATATTCTGGCCCCTAGGTACATCGAAGCCGGCTGGCCATGCCTGACGCTTCCCTCATGTTAACTTCTTCTGGCTCCTCCTCTTCACTTTCTTCTTCCTCTGCTTTTTCTACAAATTAATTAACTAATAATCAACTAATTAATTAAATAAATTCAAATAGAACAAATAATTTGTTGTTCACTCCCCAGAGAATTGAACCTCCGAGCCGAGGAGGAGCGTTGCAGCCGACTACGAGAGGAGCTTCTCACGTTGCGAGAGGAGTTGAACAAGCTGTACATGTCTCGAGACATGCTAGAGCAGCAGAAGATGGAGACGGACAGTCTGATATCACACATGGAGAAGGGGAAGGGCGACCTTGAACTAGAGTTGGAAGGGGTGTTCTTAGAGCGAGCCGACCTTCAGGACGCACTCGTCAAGGTCGAGTCTCTGTGCTCGAGTCTTGAGCAGGACAAGAGGAGGTTACAGGAAGAGCTTAAGAAGGTAAGCGTGTTCCCTCCCAATACTGATGCGAGTGTTTTTAAATACTGCATGTCTTTTTTTATAATAATCAGAGTAATTTTAATAATTAAGTTAATTTTCTGTTAAATTTCTGTAAATGTCTTTCATCAAAGTGACTTTGCACTATCTTTAGTATTACCCACTCATCATCTTGATTAGATTGTTGCTCAAATGTGTACCAGGTAAATATAATGTTTCTAGTGAGATGTGCTAGTTTGTAGGTTAATTAAAATCGTGCATTGTATGAGTATCCATATTTAAATTGAGCCTTTTATGAGCTGTTGTACTTGTGGACAAACGTCCAACACAAAAGGCAAACCAAGTGCATATAGGCTAATGTAATGTTTACATAGGTGGAAGAGGAAAACGCAAACCAAGGGCTTAAAGGCTAATATTCTTATGTTTACCTAGGTGGAAGAGGAAAAGGCGAGCATACAGAGTCAGTGCACGGACCAGCAAAACGACTTGGGATCTCTCAGGAAAGAATTACTCCAGGCCGAGCAATCACGCCTGGATCTGGAGTCAGATAAAGTCTCCCTCCAGGAAAAATGCAAATTTCTGGAGATTGAGAAAGAGAAAGTGAGTGAATTGTGTATTTATTGTAAGTTAGCTACTATATCACCATTTCCTTTCTCGTAGCAGAGCCTTGTTTGGTACCGTCCTACTTCACAGCTTCCTGTTTCACTTTAATCTTGTTTAGTCAAATCAGAAAGTCATCAACTAATTAATCTTTGGCAGAACACGCAAATGATGTTTTTCCAAATAAACAATAAACTAGGGATGTTCAACGATATCGATAATTCGATACGATATCGATATCGTGGGAAAATCGCCGTTAATTTCGATATCGATATGCTAGTGTCATATCGAAAATATCGCGATATCGTGGTCAACTTAAAATATTAAAATATTAATATTTCCCCTATGGTCTGCAGTATGCATTGCTGCAGTATGCGTTGCTGCAGCTTGTCACTGAGTAGCCTACCTACCCTCCCCTCAGCCCTCGAGGATATCGCGATATCATTGTCAACTTGAAGTATTTCTCCCATGGTCTGCAGTACGCGTTGCTGCAGTTTGTAACTGCACATCTACCCCCCTCCCCAACCCCCAACACACACAGATGGCTGCACGGGCCGGCGGCGGGTTCCCTTTGTTTGCGTCGAGACATTGGATCCATTCAACTATTTGTACCTGGAACTCTGAATTCTTTCTGAGAAGAATGTTGTTGTTCATTATTGCTTGATACTTTTACCAGTGATGCCCGACACATGACTAGACGTCATCACGCGAATTCAACCTTTATCGTTGTGCAGCAACTCATACTGCAGGTCATGGGCGGAAAATTTTCAAGTTCCTAATGATATCCCGTGGGGGGGGGGGGGATAGACGTGAAGACACTAACTGCAGCAACGCGTACTGCTGGCCACGGCGAAAATACTTTAAATTGACTACGATTTCTTATGTAGGCCTATTGTTTTATTACCGCCGAAAAAATTCGATATCGCGATATCGATGTCAATTTTTTAATAACGATATCGCGATACGATATCGACAAAATGGCGCCGATATCGATATTGAAAAAAATATCGTTGAACATCCCTACAATAAACACAATAAACAATAACAATAAAGAAGAATGGCTCAAGAGACCAACTCTGCATAGAGAAAAAAAAACATTTAAAGCATGTCTTTTTGATGCACTAGTTACTTATGTATGTGATGTTGTCCCCAGGTTGAACTAGAATTGGGCCAAGTGTCCCGGGAGAGGGGAGACCTAAGCAATCAGCTGTCGGCGCTGGCTCGCAAGAAAGAAGCTCTTAACGAGGAACTGATGCGACTGAGGCAGAGACTCGAGCAGTCCAACGAGACCAACGCTCGGATAAACCGCGACCTTGAGGACCTGTTGAAGGACAAGGAAGAGAGGCACGTCTTGCTCGAGACCAACGAGAAGGAACTACAGCGAGTGCAGGAACAATTTGCTTCGCTTCGCAGCGAGAAGGAGGCGTTGGAGGGGGTCGTGTTCGACACGCAGACCAACCTAGAGGCAACGGAGGTAAGTGTTGTCTTGTATTCATAGAGGAAATATTCATGTAACCTAATGTGTTCATCCCCTAGTAAGGGGAAACCTTTGGGTGCTATGGAATTGTTCTATACATGCTAACTAAATACAATACTATTCAAATACTAATACAAATACAAGCTTACTATTAAAACTATAGACCTGAAGAATGTAACATCATAGGCCTACTGAGCTCAACCTGTTTCATGTTTTAAGAAAACCTAACATCAATACAATTAAATTGATTTATTTTACAGCATGCAGAGCCTCATATTTTATGGGAAACTCCTAAGGGGACATTCCACAGAGGTGTTTAAAGTGTCTATCTCCAAAAATGGTCTGGAGGATACCTATATGTGCCATCTTCGGACTAGGGACAGTGTCACTCTTGCAGACGACATTTAAAAAAATTGTCGATACTGCCAGTAGCGTGTTTGTATATTATGGAGATTGTTGTTTATTTAGCAATGGGGATGGATAGGAAGGAAACCAATAGCTTACCTTGTTGCTGACGACCTTCCGAGTTGTCAGACACATAAAAAGACTAAAAAATAACGTAGATACTGTTTCGGCCTGACGTAGCCTTGTTCATCTGACGAAGGTGGAGAGGAGACTGGAGAGGAGGTGGAGAGAAGAGAGGAGATTGTTGTTTGTAAGAGAATCTGACTCATTCATCTGTGACGTGAGCATTCACAAGGTTGCTATGGAACCACTTTGTTATACATAGTATCCCTGGACTTGTTTTCTTTTCAATGCAAGGTTTCGACCAATGCACTACCTCGAAACATGTTTGGCAGGTGAGGCGAGCGCAGGTGGAGAAGTCAAACCAGGACCTACTCGTGAAACAGGAGACGCTCAAGGGTCAAGTGTCGAGGCTGACCCGCGACCTTGAGACCTCCGAGAAGAGGGCTCACGACATGAAGAACTCGCTGACTCAGCAGGCGGGGTCGCAGGAGGCGGAGTACCAGCAGATAATTGCCGGCCTCAAGAAGCACAACGACGAGACCATTCATAAGCTGACGGAGGAGAAGGTAAGCGTGTTTGTTACGCGTTTAATATGTACGCTAGACTTGCTCTTGGATAGTTTCGAATTTTAAGTCTTCAAAATGTCATTTTGAATTTCCATACCATCAATAATGTACAATTAATCCCTGATTTACTGGTTTAGAGTGATCTTCTTTAAATTTCATTTGTATTGTATATCTCATAAGTCATAACTAAGGAAAGTTGGGAGGATGTTTAGTACATTTGTATTTTGATCATGAATCTCTATCAAAATTCAAACAGAACTGGCAAATTCTCGTGAATCTTGCACAATGTAAAATAAACCTGCTGGCCCAGCCCCACATTTTTTTGTAGCTTCTAATAATTATGTTTCATGATTATTGCCATGTTTTTTTATTAATAATTTTCTTACTATTTAATCTAAATGTACATGTATCGAAACCTCTGTGTTAATTTCAATTATAACTAACTATGCAAATCATGTTAAATGTAATGATAACCACAATATTATGATAAGCCAATAAAACTTGATACTTGAAAACTTTCCATATATATATGTCACATTCTTCCCCTTTACGTCAAAAGTATCCTGTGAAGACTTAAAAAGTTGTGTATATACCAAACGTAAGCCGATCTTGAGCGCAAGTTATCCGTGACTGACCTAGACTTGTTTGTATAACACAACAGGAGCAGGTGCGCATGTCCCTGGAGAAGTGTCCGCAGAGCACAAGTTATCTGTAACTGACCTAGACTTGTTTGTATAACACAACAGGAGCAGGTGCGCATGTCCCTGGAGAAGCGTCTGCAGACGACGGTGCAACAGCTGGGAGGAGAGAAGGACGGAGAGATCCAACAGCTTCGGGACAGACTCGAGACTCTCCAGCAGCACATTGAGAACGTTTGCCAACAGCACGAGGAGGTCCTACTTCGCGCCGAGAACGATAAGCAACAGGCTCTGTTGTTAGGTGGGTCCAACTATGCTATGCTATACTATACTAACTATACTATAGTCTACTATACTTTAAGACACTGTAGCAGACATATTCAAGCAACAGGTCTATTGTTAGGTGGGTCCAACTATGCTATGCTATACTATACTAACTATACTATAGTCTACTATACTTTTATATGCTGTAGAAGACATATTCAAGCAACAGGCCTATTGTTAGGTGGGTCCAACCAAATCTACTGTAGCCTATTTCTAGACCCTGTAGCAGAAGCATTCAAGCAATTTTTTCCAACTACAGTATATCTACTGTAATTGTAAACTTCAGAGATGATAGAAATAAATGTAACCAAAAGGCTTGTAGATATAAGTGGGAGAGAAATGTAGGAAAGAACCAACTGCTTACCTAAAACCATTAGGTAGACCACATTTTTGACGATTCCAATTTCCAAATTGTTGTGGACCAACAGAAGTTAAGGTTACCATACAATAAACAATAAACAATGTGTACCCCGTTGTTGCAGCGCACCACGACCAACAGGCGCTGCTGGAGAAGCTGGAGGGGGTGAAGCGTGACCTTGAGGACGAGCAGGGAGCGCTCGACCGGCTGAGACGAGAGGCGACCACCCGAGCGGACCAGGATCGAGGCAGCATCAACCAGCTCAAGGACGAGCTCGCTCGTGTCAAGGCCAGAATGGAGGAGAACCGAGCCAAGGCCGAGGACGAACGAGCCAGACTCGACCGGAAGCTGGACGAGACGCACAAGGAACGAGACGCGGCGGTGGTCGAGGGGGAGGAGTTGAGGGTGCAGCTCCACCTGGCGGAGGATCGCGTCGATGCTCTCGGAACGCAGCTGCAGGAGACGGTGCGCAAGCTGAGGGAGGCGGAGACCACGGCCGAGGGTCTGCGCAAGGAGCTCACAGACTTGCGCAGACAGCTCGCAGACAGCACGTTTGAGAAGGATAAGTACAGCAGCACCAACAAGGAGCTACGCGAGCACGTCAAGAGGATCGAGGGGGATAAAAGGGAACAGGCGAGGACCATGGAGGAGGCGTTCCAGAAGATTGCTACGCTGGAAGACGCCAAGACCAATGCGGAGGCTGAACGCACTCGCCTGCAAGGGTTTGGTACGTGCACAACCACCAAGCTCTTTCTAATAGTTTATTATTGACAAAACAATGACAATAATTCTTTAGAAGTCTCTCGCCCAATGTTTTTATAAGCTCAATTTATTTAATCCTTACCTTGGGATCTTCCTCTTTGAATAAGGTTTATAATCATACACAACACATTATATTATACAGTACCGGTACTATATTCGTGTCATATGGCATATAGCATGTACGTAAACTAGGGATGTCAAACGATTAAATTATTATAATCGATAATCGAATTCACTTTCACCTCCATAATCGATTATTAATCGATTTTAATCGTTTTATTAAATGTCGGTATAGTAGCAAGTTTCTTCCAAACTTCGGTCTGGTTTCGGTTAGTTTGAATTGCCCGCGCAAGCCACGAGTTCGCAATTCGACTTCTTTTCGACTATCGATATATTTTACGTCACGGAGTATTTTTGTTATGATCTGTCCAAGATTTCGACGATAATTTCTGTCCTAGTTAGGCCTGAAGGGCTATAGTTATTCACTTTTCGTTTTTTTTTGAACCAATAAGTAATTAAGTATGCTGAATATGCGTCGTAATATTATTATTTTCATGTGCAGCGTAATTAAAATTTACGTGATGTGAACTAAAAATCGTAGCGACTTTTCTAACCTTACTTCTCTTGTTATTTGTGAACAAACATAACAACTCGTATTTTTATAGATCGTAGGCGTCGAATGCTGGGTCTAGGGTAGGCGACTAGACACAGCTATTCAAAATATGACTGGAAATTCGGCTCAAATTATGACGCAAAGTTATGCTGTTGCTGTTCTTAGGCCTAGGCCTAGGCCTACTGTAAATGAAACTGAGCAATAGCGATGCTAGCGCTAGCGCTCGCGCTCGAATAGGCGGCAGATCTTGAGAACTAAATTTAAAAAAGCGCGAAAATTTAAAATCGATTTTTTTTTTAAATAATCGATTAATCGTTTTCGATTGATAATCGATTAATCGAATCGATTTAATCGTAATCGTTGACATCCCTACACAAATATTATAAATAATACAATAAATTACAAAATAAAAGATATCAAATAGATGGTTGAGACTTGAGATGGAGAAGAATTTGGAAATACATTTATCATAATTGGACAATTTCACCTCCAATTTCAAATTGATTTTCAAAAATTTGCAATTCTCAAATGCAATAATATCTCAAAATGTCCGAATCCAAATGGAATACATTTTGTATTCTTTTTTTGTAAGAATGTCATCCGTAGATCTTGTTTATATCTAGCCCCATATTATTCAAAACAATTTCCATTTGATAGATCAGAGAAAAAACTGTAATTCTAATTTTTTTAAGTTATTTGTCTCAGAGCCAGTTTCACCATACTTTAATCCGGCAATTTTCTGTTAACCGGAGATCAAAAATGACGCCTGGTAGAAACCACCATGCATTTTGTATGTAATGTTTGTTGAAACCGTGGTAACCAATACGAGATTAGCAAATCGGCCGATTAAAAAGTTTGGTGAATTCGGACCTATAACACAGAACACTGGAGTAATCTGCCCTTGACCTTGACACAAGAAAAGTTTTCAATATTGGTAGATCTGGTAATAAGATGAAACTGTTTGTTGTTTGTTGCAGCGCGCGACTTGGAACGTGACCAAGCGCAGATGCAACACCAGCTGGCCGGCATTCAGGAGGAGTTGCAGAGAGCGCAGTCAGGCAACACTCAGCTACAGAGCGAGGAGAAGGAACTTCAGGCGAGGCTGGCGTCCGAGAGCGAGGAGAGAGAGCGAGCCCACCAGGAGATGCATCAACTCAAGAAACAGGCAAGTTGTGCTGATAGTGATGGGAATTTTCATAAAAAAAATTTGGTTGAAAATTTAAAAAAAAAATTGAGAATAATTATGATATTTGATTAGATATAAGAAGCTTACAAGTTTACCAATTTTTTAGCATTTAAAACTAAATTGCTTCTTTCTTCCACATTTCATGCCTAGTTTGCATGTTATTTTCCTATGTAGGCCTATCTACAAACCTGATAGGGAACAGAAAACTCACTTCTTTGTTTTTTTCTGATTCAATTCTTTACTAGTTGTGCTTGTGTTAAAAAGAAATTACATATTTATTGATTGCAATAGTATCAATACCAGACATGCTTCAAAACACCAGTTTGATGTTTGACTTGTTTGTTCGCAGATTGTGGAGTTGGATGGCAACCTGGACATGGCTCGCCAGGAGTTGGGTCGCATGAGGGTGCGAGGGGATGAAGAGGAGGAGCGATGGCGCAGCAGGGAACAAGAACTGGTGGTGCGACTAGATGACAGTCGAGGGCGGGAGAGGAAACTCGAGGACCAGAAACACAATCTCGAGGTGAGGACGAGGTTTAAGGATCACCTCGAGGGCTGAATCGTGTAAACATTTAACCGTGCAGACGCCCGCCTGAAAATATACCTGTGCACACATTTTTGCACACCGTGTCCTGTGACAAAATGAAAGTGGACAGTTGGACTGAAAAGGTGGTGGTTATAATCACCAGTGAATATAATTATAAAACAAATAGTACCTTAATAATGCATTTATTCGTACACCCACGTTCTTTCGCTAAACAATTTTTTTACTGAAAATTCAACTTAATTTTTTTTTTTCATTTGTTGTTTGAATTCAAAAATTTTGGAAAAATATACATTTACAAAATTAAATGTTTTCTCCCAGCCCTATTACCCACCTGTGACTGTGACCTTGCAGGTGTGCCTGGCAGACGCTACGCAGCAGATCCAGGAGCTGAAGGCTCGTCTGGGAGGGGCCGAGGGAAGACTGCGAGCACTAGACCAGCAACTGCTTCACCTCGACGCCGCCAAGAAAGAGTCGGACCAGAAGCTGAGCAGCGTCGGCTCGACTCTCCGCAGGATCGCCGGCATCCAACTGGACGGAAGCATCAGTCTCCCCTTCAAGCTGAGCAGCCCCTCTCGGAGGTGGAGCCCGGCCCGAGGGGGAGGGGATCACTCGGACAACAGGGGTGACGGACAGGTGGACGTTGACCCGGAGATCGTTAGGAAGGGGGTGCGGTCGCTGATGCAGCAAGTGGCGCAGATAGAGCGGGAGAGGGTGAGGCAGGCTTCATATTTGCTCATTCTTAGTCTATTCAATGATTAATGACCTCCCATTTTTTGTATGTTAACTACAATTACCTTCATAAGTTGTTGGAGAATTTCACGACTCGTAGATGCAAACTGTTCTATTTTTCTTGCACTGTTTCATCGTGTGAATAAGAGGAACTCATCACCGACACGACAAAACAGTCCAAGAATTATACAACAGTTCATACAATTACCTTTATCACTACATTAATAATGTTTATGTTTTGTATTTTATTGTTCCTCTTTGTAAATCAGTGTAGTAACAGTGTAACTGAATACGATACATTTATTCACTCCATGTTCCAATGCTATGAACTGTTTTTATAACCATTTGTTTTACCAATACTGTGGTATATCAGTTGAACCAAAGAATGAGAATAAATGTTTAAGCCTTATGCACAGGTCTATGTGTCAATAAGAAGTAATAAATCACATTAAACAGACAACTGAGTGCTGACAGGTTCAGGTACTGACTGTACTGACTGTACAGGTTTCATTATATGATTGTGAATGTTTTCAGGACGACTTCAAGACTCAGGTGAGCAGCATGAAGCGGCAGCTCCAAGAGGCGCAAGAGACGCAGAGCAAGAGCGACGCGAAGCTGACCGCAGCGTTGCAAGGCGTCAGGGCGCTACAAGACGAGAAGGGAAGCCTGGAGGCAAAGCTGGGACAGAAGCAAGCCTTGTTCCAGTCGCAAGCGGAAGCGTTGCAGCAGAAGACGGACGAAGCGCAACAGATGCGTGAGAAGTTGACCACGTTGGAGATGACGGTGAGTAGCGGGACCGAGGAGAAGAGTCAGTACGAGGACAAGCTCGAGAAGATGAGACAGTCGATGGCGAGACTGGAGAATGACAAGCGCGGCCTTCAGGAGGAACTCGGCCGAAACGAGTCCCGCGCCACCAAGCTCGAACTACAGCGGTTGAGCTTGGAAGGCGACCTACAGCGAATACAGATGGTCTTGCAAGACAAGGACGCGTACATTCAGAAGATGCAGGAGAAGAATGAACTTCAGGGGCGGAACCTGGCGAGTCTGGAGGAGCGATGTGCTTCGCTCAAGTCGACCATCGATCAGCTGAATCTTGCGCTCGAGCGGGCTTCGTCTGCCGAGACCGAGCTGAGGTCCGAGATTCAGAGTCTGCAGCGCACTCTACTGGACACGAGCTCAACCTCGCAGTCGAGCACAGAGAAACTCAAACAGGTTCGCTATTACTTGCTATACAGTCAGTCTTCATTAATCTGTGCACACAAATAGGCCTATTACTTTGTCAGCGTTAACACGATAAAAATGGTTTTATAATTTATTCTGGCGTTATTTCTTCTTTCTTTTGAAGCACAGAACCAGAGGCAAGAATATTGTGCAGATGGAGTACCTTATAAATTTAATTGTATAGATATAGGCTACATCGAATTTCATGATGCCAACTTCTAACATGTAAATATGTTCAGTAGGCCTATTTGCTTAATTGTTACGAAAATTAGTCTTCTTCCTCTTTTTGTATGCCCACATGTGTAATTAATTTTATTACTAATTTGCTACTGTTTAGGTATAAACATATGATATTTCAATCAGTCTGCAGGGCTTATCAAACCACAGTTTGTTGTTGCCTCAGATTTTCAATTTTGAGTACCTACTGTAGTTTTCTTGAGATATAATTTAAAAATGAAAATTTTGTGCAGTTTTTAACTTACCTAAAGCTCTTTAATTAGCTTCTCACCGTGTTTTATCTCCTCCCCAACAGTTGCAGAAGTCCCTGAGCAACAGCGACAACGAGCGTCGCGTGGTGACGGAGCGACTGGAGGCGACACAGCAATCGCTGGGCGAGCTACGTCGTGCCAACCAACACCTGTCAGAGCAGTCGCAGCGTCTGCAGACGGAGCTAGCCAACAACGAGGTGCGTTTGTTCTTTGTTTTATTAGCATCCAAGAGACTTCAGTACAAGTACACTGTACAGTTAATAAATGTATAGGATTTGTCAGGTATCAAAACTAAAATAGATTATAATATAACATGCATACAGCATCATCAAAGTATATAAACAGAAATCATATAATATAGCCTCACATACATACACAACAGACTACATTTGTAGGTTATCCATATGAATTTTATGAATAATAAATAATAATATGTGAGGCATATAAAAGCAAAAGCATCTATCTCCACCAAAAATCGAAAATTAGATATAATGTTATGGGCAGATTACTCGCAATATTGTCTAACATATGACAGAATCGTTTTAAAGCAAACAAATTTTTTTCCCGTCCACATTGCCGGTTGAATACTCCGTTGAAAGCAAACAAATCTTTCTCCGGTTCTATCCAGTCCAGTCCAGTAAGGACATATAATGAAAAGTTAGCACCCGTAGTCATCGGCAACACATTCATCATGTCCTGTATATCACAGGTCTATATTTATTTATTTAAATATCCTTCTTTGGACATTTACTTATTTATTTATTTATATATTTAATATTTATTTATTTAAAGGGCCAAGAATTCATCCGTTGAGTAAAGATCACCCTTCCCTTTAGTAAACGTGATTTTATTTCAGGTGCAGCGAAGCGCGCTAGAGTCTCAGCTGCGACTGTCGACGTGGGCGCCCGAGGACTCATCCGGCATGCGGAGCAACATCGCTGACGAGGAGGCCAACAGGCAGCTGCAGAACGTCAAGCGGGAGCGGAGCGAACTGAGGGGGAAAGTCGACTCGCTTTCGGATAAGGCACGCATTTTGTTAATTTAGCTGAATTTAGTCAGCTTGAATGTGAATTACAAGTGACTTTATAAATCCCAGGTTCAATTACAAAATGTTGAATCAAAAGAACATCAACATTTTGCCTAAGACCTAAGGCTGGAATTCATAGTTGTCCCCTACCCCTAGGGGTGTCTGGTGTTGCGAAGGATTTGTTTTCTTTATGCCAAATAACAAACATGAAATTGTTACCTGGCAAAAGCGGGCGCCCCTAGGGGTAGGGGACGACTATGACTTGATCACTAGTTTGAATTGAGTATATATATAAATTTGAAATAACAAAGGATTACTCCACAGGTTCAATGTCATCAAATGTAATTATTTTGCATGGTATCTAAAAGATAGACAAACCAGTTTGATGGTATCGTTGTTGCAATATCATAGGAATGCCTATTGTCTTCAGTCCCATGTTTTATTGCAGATAATTGTAATTTCACACACTTTAAAATTTAATTCTTGTTGATACAGGTTCGCCAACTGGAAGCAGAGAAACGCAGCATGGAGCGATCGCTAGCGAAGTCATCCGTCGGACGTAGTAAGAGCCACGAACGGCCTGAGAAAGGTCTCGAATCCGGTTCGGAACATCTCTTGGAGCAAGAGAACCGTGAGCTGAAGATGCGCACCCGTCGTCTGGAAGCGCAGCTTGCCGAGAAGGAAGCGGAGCTGGCTCGTCTCAAGTCTCAGAGCAACTCGGACACGAAGCCCGACCGCTCAGAGTACGAGAGACTGAGGGCCGCTCAGTTGCAGGCCGAGAGATTGCTCGAGGCTCGCGAGCAGTCGCACAGACAACAAGTGCTGAGGCTTGAGAACCAGGTTCGTTGCAACAGATTCCCTTTCAAGTGCACATTACTAAGATAATCAATTCCTAGGTAAAATGGAATGGACTTTCTTTGTAGCTTGTAGCATTTATTTATCAACAGCTGAGTCATGGGAATAATTCCTTTAAATAATAATTCTTGACTTCAGGTAGGGTTGAACATCGATGTGTGTATTTACCCTGCAGAACACAGATTGGGAGGTATCGATTCTTCAAATTTGGAATTGATGTTAAAAAAATCGACTCCTAGATGTCATCCCTAAATGTCATGGCATCTGCATGTGAACATCTTAAACTAAGCAGTTACAAATAAATTGTGCATGAAATTGAAATTGATAGGCCTTCTCCAAGAGGATTGCGATGTACTGTGCGTATTGTATTGTAGGTACGTAATAGCTGTAAGCAAACTCACCAAAAAAACTAAAGTTATCAAGATCACTCTCTAAATATACTGTACCAAGAAAGTGAAGCAATGTATCTAGTATGTCCATACTAGTTTGTTGAATATTGGGCCTAAATGACGAAAGATTGCATTAAATATTGTGTATTGTACATTATGTTTTGCTGTTTAGGATATTAATAATGTATTAATGCTTCAGATCCAATTGCTCCGAGAGCAACTGAACCAAGAAGTGAAGCGTCGCCAGCTGTACGTGTTGCGCAGCTCACGCGCCGGCCGCGAGATGCAGCACTTGCGTCAAGCGCTCGGCGACTCGTTGCGCACCGTGTCCCAAGACCCGTCGCTCGACGCGCTTCTACTGGAGCACGAGACGCGCAAGCTAGACACGACCATCGGCTCGTCGGCAAGTCTGCCACCGGTTCCCATCGCGCTTCCCGCGCCGCATCACGGCTACGACATCCCGCGCTCTTACACGCCACAGCCCAAGTGAAGCAGCTCGTGAGACGTTACGCTCCAACGTAACCAGGTCTCGTCGCAATCACTGCAGAGTGATCCGTTCGCAGGTTCTGTGTGGCGGACCGTGGGTATACATTGATTCCGATACTCAAACATAGTTGCTGATTGTGCTGTTTGTTGTTTACTTCAATCTCACACATCACAGATTGTAGGGAAGTGTTACACTAACTAAGTACGTAAGCACTTTACGGTTGGTATGCAAATAATGTGGATTACGTAGTTAATTGCGTGGTAGGATCGTTACAATGACGATCAGATGTTGCATCTTGTAGTAGACGTAGGCTTAATTTATATTCCCGTTATTCAGCGTGTCGATACTGTATCGCACAAAGGGCAATTACGTCCATGTAACATATCACTGCCAGTGACAAATCATCGGCCACTAAAGATATTTCCGTCACTCGTTCATACAATGGTTCGGAAATGGTCCTAGAATTATGTAATACTGCAAGTAGTATTATATTTATATAATAATATGAGAGCCATATCAAAATGCATCTTGTTATTGCGCTAGAAGTATAGATATGGCTATATCAACACATTCCAACGTTTGTTGTTTACCGATGGTAATTGAGCTTACTTTCACAGTTGTTGCAATACCATTGATCAGTATGATATTCTCATGCAAATCTATTTATATAAAGATAAGAAACAAAGTGAATATTGCAACGATATTTTGTTTATTTGAAACGAAAAGAAATCTAAGTTGAACCTCGACACTTATGTACAGTGAATTATTGTTGCTTGTTGTTTTTATGTGTTGAATATGTGCTATTCATAATAGGAGAGCTTCTTACTCAGGTATTGTATGAGTTGTTATTTGTTTTCAATTTTGTAAAAAAAAAAAACTGTTTTAACTTTTAAGTTTGATTCTCATGTGTGTTGTTAGTTACTACAGCTGAAATTAACTACTAGTCATTTACCAGATATATTGCCTTATTAATAATAAATAAATATAGACAGTTTAGTTTAGTTTTCCTAGTTCAAAAACAATATTGTTTGTGCACCTCTGAAACAGTTTTACAGATACTGTGGGGTTGGAAGTACAGTAGTAGTGGTTTATTGGAAGTATTGTACAACCAAATTGGAAGTAATTTTGAGAGAATTTCAACTAACCAAATACTGCCATGTTTCGCATAGGCCTAATAGTTGATACAGTACTATGTATTACAAGAAGTGCTACATATAAATACAGTTATGATAACCATTAACTAACTATTGAGTCAATACTACGGTGGTCATTGTTCACATAAATGTTTCAAGTTTGTAGAATTGCTTGTTGTGTGGCAATATATTCAAAATACATGATGCTTCTATGTGCTCTCTAATTTTTTTTTATCAAGTTCCAGGTTTATAGCACAAACAAATCAAAGCACCACATTCCCAAAAACGTTGCGTTTACTGATCAGATCAGTAAGTAAAAACGTTAGCAAACGAACTCTATCCCGAAAGCGGAATTTAATCATAAATAAAAATAATTTCAGCGGGCGAATCTCCCACTTATACGCGAAACCGAACCGATTAGATACTACTGAAATCAAACATTTCTAGGCCTATTCATAATTAATAATCAATGTATTGGTTACCAAAATAAAAATCGATCAACCAAATATTTTCTAACATTGAATTAAAAATAAAATCGATAGTTTTACCCATCCCTACAGTTTAAAACATATTACACAAACTGAATTACATATAAACATTGGTTAGCCAGTAACTAATAATAGTTATCCAGGTAACAAGCTCATACAGGATTGACAACATATCAAATTACTAGATTTTAAAGGTGGATACACTGCTTTTTTAACAAAAGCTTACTGTAAAAGTTACAATTTTTCTCATTACCGGTTAATGAGTAAACTTTGGAACTGTCATCAAACTCCTTCTTAGTTTGCATTCTAACAGAAGCATCCAATGTGTGTGAATTAGTATAATTTAGAACTGATGTAAAAATACAATGCTGTTAGGTAGGCTAAGCAATTGTTGAATTAGCAATTGCTGATGATATTAAATAAAATTTCTTCCCTTTGTCTGGAGCAATAAAAACATAGTAGGCCTAATGGACAGGATTATAACACATACAGAAATGATCTATAATGGATTACCGATCATTGAAAATGCATTTATTTATTACTTTCATCACATCTATCGTACACTCGATACTTTATTTTGTAAAAAGTAAAAAGGTTCATAACAATAGTGAGAACAAGACCTAGGTTGGAAATCATAGTCGGGCCTACACCTAGGGGCGCCCATTGTTACCAAGGTAACAGTTGTTTCCATGTTATTTCCCATAAACAAAACATCCATCATAGTCGGGCCTACACCTAGGGGTGCCCATTGTTACCAAGGTAACAGTTGTTTCCATGTTATTTCCCATAAACATAACAAATCCATAGCAAAAATGGGTGCCCCTAGGTGTAGGGGCTGACTATGAATTCCAACCCTAGGCATTTACACATACATGTTGTCTTCAAAATGAAGAAATTGTACATTATAGGGTTATCTCAGTATCACACATAAAAAATAAACGTATAGAAGCAGAATTAATTAAAACATACAGTACTGAACAAGAAATCAAATAGCTTAACAGCTAAATAATGGGAAAGGGTAGTTTCAATATTAAAACCCTACAGCATTAAGTTTTTGTAATGTGAGAAGGCTACACACAATTGAAAATGTACTAAATAATTATTTAATTTTTTAATTTTTAAAAAAGTTTCAAGTACAGTATTTTAAGAACTATTTAAAAAAAAAACATTATCATTAATCATGAATGATGATTCACAATTGTACAAGATGAGTTGTAATACCTTTAAAGCAGTCTTTCTCTTTCGTTCTTACAAAATCACATACACTAGTTATATACGTACGGTATCATTGTTTCAATATTGTGTAGCATTATCAAGGTATTACAAAACAAACAACTTGTTTGTATGCACTTTTAATACCGACTACCCATCCATCTTAGAGACTAGACAAAAAGGTTAACATCATTTATATTTCGTAGTTGATTGCAACTGGCAATATTCCTATAGGTACATGTATTTAAGAATGTCCTTGTTTTCTTAGCAATGCACCAATCAAAACAGAAATACTTTACTACAAAATATGACAACTATATACTTACTGTAGTTTGAAATATTTTCTCTAGTGCTCAATATTTATTAACTTACGCAATTACAATTTTATAATAATATCTTATGTGGGGGTGGCCACACAGCATATTTACTTTTAATTAAACACAACATTTGCATTATCTTGTTCGGCCGTAACCCCACTTTTACATAGGTCGACTAATACTTCACACTTTTGCCATTGTACAACTTTGCTAAACTTACAAATTTGACACGAGACATACATATGCCTTACTAGTTAGTTACATAAGTAAATGTCAGACAAAAGGGAGAGTAGGCCTACATTTTAATTTTACACATACTACTTTGGCGTACACTGGAAGCATTCATCACTACTACATAGACTACAGTACTTAAATACATGGTTCTGAAAAAGTTTGAATTTAAGAACACGACGCTCTATATTCTGAGCAACTGCATTGTTTGCAAACCCCACGAGGTTTCAACTAACACAGTAACTTCTTTTGCTTTGAAATTTGGTTTGCAAAGTGGAATGATATGAGGGCAAATTTAAACACAACCAGATAAGGTACATATTTTTTAAACACTCACCTAGAAAACAGGAAAATTTGCAGTCCTACTGTTCTACTGTTTTATCCAACCAAACAACACATGTCTAGCATTATAAAATATAGGCCTGTCTGTCTCCTACCTATAGATAAAACATTTGAATTTAAATAATGTTCTTCTTTTGACTTATTTGTCTCAAATGAGTGCAATGCTAAATTTAACATTGTGTGTATGCCTCAACAACTATTTTTCCAACTGAAACCTTCATCCATCCATAAACATTAACAATATCAAAAGCTAGTCTTCAATTCAAATCTTCCTTAAAACCACACTTGTTTGAAGTTACCATGCATGACACATGAGGTAGACCTGCGTAAATAATCAATATGCATAATGCTAATGCAGCATTGACATTACCAGTACTGTAATACAACACAAGTGAAAATAAATCCAGCACATCATAATTTCATTCAATTCTCAATGCAGGTAAATCTACTAAGCTAATAACAAGCAGATCTGTCTTACGTTTTTAGTTACCCAAGATGTAACCCTATAAGTGCACTTATATTCTTTAAATAAATTGAACTAGGAACATATAGATGAGAATTTTAGTTTTGAATTCCCTAAATTTACATTCCGAAGCTTCGAGTTGGTTAATCGTCGACAGTTTGTTGTTTGCAACTTTGCATTATATTGCACTTAAAATGTAAATGATTTACTGATTTAATTAAAATATGTAAACTATTGCTTGTACAGTTTCATTTTATACACAAAGTACCTGAAATATGTTGCATTTAGAGCAAGTAATTTTTTTATAAAACACTTTTGCTATGATGTAGGAGGTATAGGGCCTACTTGGGTCATACACTTAATTACAGATGATACTACTGTACTACTGGTCTGGTACTCATGGCAAAAAAATGCCCCGTTATTGATGTATGCCAAACTGCACGGTGGTTAGGTTTTCAAAATAGAAATTACACATCGTTTATGGTGGCAAGTTCCTTCTAAATCCTAGGATGCATTTTTAGCCGTACATAAGTTCTAAAAATAATAAATAATAATAAGTTATTGAAAGTTTCATGCCCTAGACAAGGGTGGACAACCACCACTCAACCCGACATAAATAGAAATGTGTTGCAGATTATCATTAAATATTATTATTAAATATAACACTAATCCTCAAGGCAATGTTGTGGCAAGTTGTTTAATATTTTGAAAGAAAAACTCTAAGGATCTATGAATAACCCGAGCCCGAATGTTCAATCTTTAAAATACCAGTTCTTCACAACTCTTCCCATCAGCCATGACAATGACATGCCATCTGATTCCTACCCGCATAATCTACAGTTATATTTTAGCGATATCACAAGGTAGAGTAACTAATAATGTACAGTTCTTACTTCTTAATTCTTGGAAAACCAGCTCATCTGTTGGCTACCTTAATTTTGTTATAATAACTTAGTTCCGATTTGTAACTCACATCGCATGGATAGTGATGACCTCATGAATGAAACTCAAATAGGAGTAGCCCTACAACCATCCCTAGGAAACAAAAATTGCTGAGCACAGCATTTGGCAATGATTCTACGAACCAATAAGACACGGAGCTGGGATAAAGATCCATTTCAAATAGGCCTAGACCTAAACATGTAGGCATGTGATGTTGAGCTATAGTGTAGGTAACACTTGAAAAATTCATCAGTTGTCAGTGGATTCAAATTCACTATCTTAGTCTAAAAAAGAACTAAATTTTACTTTGAAGTGGGCTTTACTGTACCAGTAAGATTAAGATTAAGATTAAGATTAAAATACTTAAAGGCTGCAAATGGGCCACAACTACCCGGTGGCAACCTATCCAAACCTCCCCCCTCCCCACCCTCCCTCGTCACCTCCTTTTCGTCAATCTATTTCTAAATTCCCTCACTGAATCGCACTCAACAACCTCCTCGGGCAACTCATTCCATTCCCTTACCGTTCTCTCAACAAAACCAAACCTACCCAGATCACTTCTCACTACCCGACGCTGAAACTTCCAATTATGATCCCCCCTCCCTCTATAAACTCCTTCTTGCAACCTGCTCTGGATTTCCCCCCACCCTCCTTTCCCCCTAGCTGCTCTATATAAATTACACATCCTATCACTCCTCCGTCTCTCCTCTAAGGACTCCCAACCCAGTTCCCCCATCATTGCTGTAACACTATCATAAGCCCTTACCACATTCCCTAACCTATCTTCCACATACCTCCATCTCCTAACTTGTCCTGTAACCTTCCTTGCCGCCCTACGCTGCACCTTTTCTAATTCCATGACTTCCCCTTTCCTATATGGATCCCACACCGCACCACCATATTCCAATATAGGCCGTATCACTGTTTTGTAAGCCATATCCTTTACCTCCCTACTAGCTCCCTTCAAATTCCTCATAACAAACCCTAAGTTTCTATATCCCTTTCTTACACTTTCCTGCACCTGGTCCCCCCCATCCCCAGTAGTAGGCCTACATATGGTAGGGCCTACTTGATTTTAACAAAATTATTGCAGAGCTGTAGTTAAATACACTCCCAGTAAGATTTGTTTTAATATAAAATGGGAGGTGTAGATCTATGCATTAAGCCTACTTAAATCTAGTGAAATGAACCAATACCCCAATGCACCCAGTCCTGTCCTTTATCTAGTAGGCCTGAGCCTACATACTGATGCCTTAGGCTACCTCTGTCACTTCCTACTTAAGCTGTCGTTACTGTAGAGGGTTGGGAGCAATGCGTTACGTGCGTTGCTCGCGTCGAAGTGTTTACAGTAGGCCTAGAGCGATCTTTGTTAGACATAACGCGAGCAACGCAACAACATGTTCATAACCTAAATTTATCTGTGATGGAATAGAATCAAGCCGTTGACAAATACAATTTCGCTACATAGCAGAGACAAGTTGCAGCTCTCATTTACCTCGAAATGTGGTTTGTAGGTTAGATTCTGTCGTCAATCAAAACACATGAAATAAACAAGTTTTGCATTGTTGGATGGGTTCCTTTCGCGAGCGACGTGCCTGACGCATCGCCCCCAATGCTCTACACTAACAGCAGCTTTAGTCTGTACATAAAACAAGCTACTAGCCTAGCTACTACGAGATCAGCTCGTACTTAAGTACACAGAAACTTAGCCTGAACCTTTGGAATAGCGTTTCCAAAAGCGCTTCACATCCTCGTGCCCCACTTTGGTTACAACCATGGTCCTTCGTTGGGGATTTTGCCACGTTAACACTCCTAGTTCTTGAGCATAATCTCGTAGGACCTCAAAATCAGCTTGAGACAAGAACTGACTATAGAGAACACCTTCTGTGAAAGTAAATCGATTGCGTTCGTTTTCCCACAGTTTAATTTGATCCACGACTGTAGGAGGTAGAGTAGGAGGGCCTGCTGCAAGCATGCGCGGATGAGCATGAAGTCTCAAAAATCCCACAATCTGTTGTGCCGTTATACCACTTTTTAAAGCCTGACGGACTGATTCACGTGTCAGAATACCTACAGCTAGATTTGGAAATCTGTACAGCAATTCACAAAAGAGCCCTACTAATGCAACTTGCAAATTTGAATCTGTGTAGGCATAAACTCTGTAATTTGTCTCTACTATCAAGTAACCTTCACTGCTGATGTCTCCTTCAAATTTGTTAAGACCAGAAGCAATGTTAAGAGCCAACTTCGTTGGGTAGAAACGCCCAGCTTTTCTTTTTCGTTGGTAAACAAGGCCAAATTCACGAAGATGCTGCAAGAACACAAGTAATCTCTCTCCCATGCCTTCAGTACTATAATCTTTACCTAATGTGCTGAAACATAACTGGAAGAGAAACGACAGACATTCTACAAGGTCGAGGCCCCTTGACTCCACTGTATCTAGATACTGTAGTATAAAATACCAAACTTGTGATGCAGTGTCTAGCAACAAGAATTGAAATCCTTCACGGGTTATGATGGGACTGCCATCTTTTTCATCTCTTTTCATAAGTCCTGCATGTAAAAGGATTCGAACTGCATCGGCTGAAATACCTTCCTGTTGTTGGGAACCAACCATGTAATGGAGGACACACTCCCAGCGTTCCATAGCGTAGCTGTCGAGGTATGGAATGTCACGTGCCTTCGTGTCTACCTCCAACTGAGAAGACATAGTCCAAGGTTTTCCTCCTCCTAACAGAGCAACCTTCAAGCTCTTTTTGAAAATACTATTTAGAATCCAACCTGGTAAACCTCCTGGGATTGCCGCCTCCTGCCATACCCGTAAACAGCTGAGTGTTGCAGCAACTTCGGAGTGCTCTTTAGCAAATGCTTGTGAAATCCAAGAAGCCACAACTGCTTGTGGAACAGGCTGTTCCACAAAAAGGATTCGAATAACGTAATGTCTGGCTACCTCAGACAACTCCCTAAACACTGCCAAGCATGTTGATGGGTGATTGTACAGTTTATCGAGCACAGTGGGAGATAGTGTTTTTAGGTAATCATGCAAGTTCTTGCACTGTAAATTTTTCGATTGAACAATTTTTTCCTTTTCCTTCCCCTTATCTTTGTCTTTGCCATAGTTGGTCACTTCAGCCATAACACAACCTTATAACATAACAAACAAATATAAATCAAGATTTGAAAATATAACCTTAACCTTACATGAGTGTCAACAAAATCCACTCGTGTCTGCAGACACGGTTACGATTTAGCTAGAAGCAGGCAGACAAACTTATCAAATCTTATACTTTTAAAGTGGCACTAAAAAGCAGCCAAAATGATTTCATTAGAGTATCAAATACAATAATACTTGAATTGTTCTATCTGAATACAATTATAAGTAGTTATATGAGCTAATTTTTCAACATGTTCTAGTTTTTAAGTGACATTAAATATTTTCAGTGTTGGTGTATTTCTCTATTGTTGGTATTGCCCCGCCTTGAATGACTTCGGTGAACGCAGTTACAACATCGTGTCGGACACACCACGATCATGGCACGAAATTTAAAATGGTGAATGGCAGCCACAAAACGGCTTCGTTGAGAAAAATTATAAGACTATTTTTTATAGTCTTACAAAATGCAGGTTGCTTTTGTTTTTTAATATAAATACGGATATTTCTGCACCAATATGAGCCCGGCGGCTGAGGCTTCGCCCCAGACCCCTCCTTGTAGTTTTGTTCCCACACCTTGCTTTCCCCTGTTGAACCCTCCCTCCCCCTAAATAGTTATATTATAAAAATGACGAAACCTATAAATGTATCATAATCGATTGGTGAATACATTCTTCTACTCAGCCTATTCTACGTTCTTTTTATTTCAATTTAACTAGTTGAATATGCCAGCATTCCATATTTGCATTTAGATTTTAGATACAGTATGATTTAACAATCAAAATCGTAGCATTTCTGCATGTCTATTGTCTAGTTATGTTCACGACAACATTGCACTGAAAGTCTCAATCAGTTCATCTTTTCAATCCCCGCCACACATCTGTCAAAGCCCGGCTCATGCTTGTTTCACTACCTGGACGTCGACGAGCGCTAGCGCCAGCGCCGAATCGAGCGCTCGGCGCTCGATTTTCATGGCGATTCACGACATCACAATAACTTCCGGCAACACAGTTTCCGGCACACTTCGTTTTGACAACAACATGGAAGGAGACGACGATACGGTTTACGAGTTGATTATAAATGAAGTACAGAAATACCCGGCTTTATACGACTTTCAAAGTAAATTGTACAAGAGTCATAATAAAGATTTAATATGGAAAAAAATCTCAGGAGATTTGAACATCGACGGTAAGTTAATTTTATCGACATAAATGAGTGCATACATAACCTCACTCAATCTAGACTAGGCCTAGCTAGACCTTTGAATAGGGCTAGCCTAGGCCTATATGTAATGCTTAAGACCATAGCGTATTAATGAAATAATCCAACACAGAATTAATAACAATCTTCGTCGTCTTCTCCTTCGTATTTCACGCAAACGAATTATTTCAGCCTGATTAAGAAAGCGTACCATCTTGAAATCTTCCCTACAGCGTTCTGTCACTGTCAAAATGACAAATTCCCGCGTTTTTATGCATTTCGTTCAGAATATAGGTGGCGGAGAACGGAAACGGTACACAAGCGCCGAGAAGCGCCGGCAACAGAAGTTGGATTCAACCAACTTGGGCGCTTCAGAGCGCTTCGAAGCGCCGCTTCGCCCTGATTGGTCGGATCATCCACTTCCGGCGCTCGGCGCTCGTCAACGTCCAGGTAGTGAAACAAGCATCAAGTAGGGCCACGCCTCCCAGTTGTTACGAGTCCTTGTATAAACTGCTCCTTGCTGACTTGTCACTTGAGGGGGCGGGTCGTTATCAAAAGAAAGATCGTTCGTCCGGCTGTTCCGGCATTTCAATTTCACGTGATAGTTTTCGATTGATTTAAATAGAATACTAGTCAATATGTATTATATTACGCTTGTTTTAGCTTTTGCTAATATTTTTGCATCTTTAGCTCATGATGATGGAGAAAGTAAAGCTATGCAATTCACCACCGACGAATTTCTAGAATCAATTCCTGCAGTAAACAACAAAAACCACTTTGTCATGTTCTATGCTCCATGGTAAGTACAAGCATTAGTACAAGTGGCATAGGCCCCTATGCCTAAGCCAACACCTACTTGAACATTATTCACTATTCTTAAAGCAACATGATATCAATGCTTAGGAGCTAAAGGCTGGCGCTTGCAAAACAGTTGGGCCCTAGGTCTAGGCCTCCTAGCCTAGCTGGGCCTAGGCCTAGACCTAGGCCTAGCCTAGGCTAGGCCCTAGGCACTGGGTTTCTATTACCAACCCAATGGTTTCGGTCGATGTGGAATGGACTAGGCCTAGCCTAGGCCTAAACTTCTTTCTCTTTCAACTTTTGTTAAATTATACAGTTTGCTCTTAAGTAGGCTAGGCTATTTTTTGTCTAGGCCTAGGCCTAGGGTAGGCAGGGGTCTACGGTAGGCCTACCTACATGGCCCTAGGTACCATCGAACCGAGTCAATACTGCAGGGCTAACCATCACATCATTGAGTTTACAGTTAGGAGTTTCGGTATTTGTTTAGTATCACTGATCGCGCTTCTTACTCACTTTTTCCCATGAAAAACGCCAAAGTCTTGTTTAAAGTGTTATTTTTATTGAACAATGTTTAATTGTCTTTCTTTTGATGCTTATTATAATATTGTAGTTAGTTTTTAAGAGTAATAAATGATTGTTTGAAGTTTTTATATGAAAAGTTGACGTCTTCTTCCTTGTTTCCTGCTTGTGTCCGGTGCAGTGCTGCCAATGGCAAACTATCCAAAACCACCCCCTAACCTCGGGCAAAGTCACTTTCGGGCGCAAATCTGCATAATTGCATAATTTGAAGAAGGGGTATTTAATCGTAGGGGCCTAGTTTGCACGTACATCCAAAACCCCCTCCCTAACCTCTGGCAAACTATCCAAAACCACCCCCTAACCTCGGGTAAAGTCACTTTCGGGCGCAAGAGGTAGGGTTTTTTCATGTACTTACGTTGGTAGACCACACTTTATGTGTGCTCCGAACAGCTGCGCCCTCGCACGTCCGCCATATTGCCATATTTAACGTGATTGTGTTGTCAAATCGATGCAACTTCAAAACGATAATTTAATATGAAAGAAGAGACTATTTGTATTGAAAATCACTGGAGCTTACAGATAAATCATGAAATAACAATTATGTACTGCGTATATGATCAATATCGCAAAGGAATACAGAAAAAAAGTGAGTACGAAACGCGATCAGTGATACTAAACAATTACCGGAGTTTCTTTCTTCTCCTCTTCTGCAGCTGGGCCGTACTTACCCGTGGCAATTATCTTTGTAACTGTGTATTGTTCTAGGTGTGGACATTGCAGTCGCTTGGCACCTACGTGGGAAGAACTAGCAACGATTCATAATAATGAAGATGGTGATGTGACAATAGCAAAGGTGGATTGTACCGTAGAGACCTCTCTTTGTTCCGACCATGATGTTACTGGATATCCTACGTAAGATTTCTTTCATGTGATGCTAGGGTTCCCAACTCTGCAAAATAACATTCCGGGACAAATAGCACATGAAAAGGGAATGGCTCACGTGATACTGCCGAAGGCCCGCCGGAGGCCTATCGCCGAAGGCGAAATTTGTTGGGACCTTTTTTTCATGATTTACGTTTTAATAACATGTTTTTACTGCTTGACGAGAAATCAAGAATTTTCCTTTTGAACAAAAATCTTTCGCGGTTAATTAGAAATTAGGAGTTCACGTGCCTGTCTGAGATTGTTGTTTTATTAATCATTGTGTTGCTATAAATATACTAATAGCTTAATTGGATAAATACTAGATGTACGTACCTATACTTATTGAAACATAGTGCCTTTGAAAAGTCAACTTTGGAAACTATGCTCACATTAATTTATTATCCCTTCTCACCGCTCGTTTCGGGCTCACGTTTCAGGCGGCGCGGGGTCACAGCAGAAGTAAGACACTTTCGTGTAATTCCGGGACATTTGCCGTCCCGGAATCAGTTTAATTTCAACCAGGACAAGATCTTTAATTCCTGGTCTGTCCCGGCGAAACCGGGACGGTTGGGAACCCTATGTGATGCGTTGCCGTTGATTTCAAGAACAGGATAGCCTAGGTCTGGTCTAGTCCACTCAGTGTCCTTTATCTCTCTGTCAATACAACCATGTAGACCTAATTATTAGACTGACACCAGAGTGTTGTGCTCAGTGAGAGCGTGACAGTTTCTGCAAGGTTGCACTTTGTTACGACCTATACGGCTTTTTTTACCAGCCTATAGGCTATAGAATTGTAAGATACATGGCCTACATGAAAGACTTTGCCCCTTTTAATAAAACTGACTTTAATTCATACTAGGCCCTAGTGATGTCCCTGCAGAAAGTTTCTGAGTGCTATGTTCTTAAAGTTCGCCATTTTATAATTCAAATTCGATTTTTAGGGTCACTTGAAATTGGAATTAAAGGGGGACTTATTGTAGTAATTTATAATATTTTTGTTGTTTTTCAGATTGAAATTCTTTAATACTGGTGAAATAGGTGGTGTCAAGTATAGAGGTGCGAGAGATTTATCAGCTCTGTCAGACTACATCGACGAACAGCTCGGGAACACGAAGCAACCAGACTCACAGGAGGAGCCCGAAGTACCCAAACCAGTGAACGGACTATTTGAACTCACCGACGATTCGTTTACCAAGCACGTCGAGAAGGGAAAGCACTTCATTAAATTCTACGCTCCTTGGTGTGGACATTGCCAGAAGCTTGCCCCCACGTGGGATGCTCTTGCCAAGTCGTTGGAACACAGTAACGCAGTCACCATCTCCAAGGTCGACTGCACCGCCCACCGGACGGTCTGCAACGAGTTTGAAATCAAGGGCTATCCCACGCTCTTGTGGATCGAAGACGGCAAGAAGGTGGAGAAGTACCAGGGACAACGAACTCACGAGGACATGAAGGCTTTCGTTAGTCGAATGGTGGGCCCCGATGATTCCGATTCGTCGGCAGAGGAGGCCGGGGTGGATGAGGGCCCAGTCGTATCTCTTTCGGGAGAAAACTTCGAACACGGCATCGCTACTGGAGTCAGTTTCATAAAATTTTTTGCTCCATGGTAAGATGATAGGCTTGCCCATTTTAGACTAGCTGTTGTATTAAGAAGATGTAGGTTGGCATAAGCCTATAGACCTACATGATAAGACCTTTCACATTGAATTATTGATAATTTTTTTTTCGTTCTAGGTGTGGTCATTGCAAGCGTTTAGCACCTACTTGGGAAGAGCTGGGCAAAAAGTTTATCGGCAATGCGTTTGTGAAAATTGTCAAAGTTGATTGCACGTTGGACAATAGCAAGGAGCTGTGTAATCAACAAGACGTCGATGGCTTTCCGACATTGTTCCTGTACCGCGACGGGGAGAAAGTGGCGGAATACAATGGCTCGCGTAGTTTGGACGATCTGTACGAGTTTGTTGCCAAACATCTTCCCCACGACGAACTGTAAAGGTCACGACGAAACGATAACGTTCGGAAGGTGGCGTGGTAAGTTAACTACTAACATCTGTTACCGGTGTAGGACCTAGTAGCCTGTACTACTACTCTTCACATTCTGATGAAAATTGTTTTTCACTAAGAATGCAACATTCTTGTTATTTTGTACTAATTGAAAAATGTGTGATTGTCAAATGTGATCTCATCTCTGATCGATATTAGTGAATGAATATAATATGAATGTATTGTTGTTAGCGTATCCATGATCATGATCGCAGCTTTCTATGAACTACCGTAGAGCAGTATATTTAATAAAAAAACGAACCTATATTAGGTGAAAAGCCAGTCCCAGTGGCCTTGTAAGTAGAAAGAGACATCACTGGGATAATGTTGCTACGTACAAAGCAAAATCTCAAGACCCACACGTGGCATGAACTTAAAAAAGGGCAGTCTTCCCTATATCTAGGCCTATGTTTAGGCAATTACCTACACTTAAGTAGGCCTAAGCTACATTGTGCTGATCAGTGAAAAGCCTACTTTATTTATTAAATTATTAGGGTTGCTCTAGATTGACAAAAAACTGATATTAATTGGGAGTGGATTTGTATTTTACCCCTTGTAAAGAGATTCGTGAAGTACGTGATGATCATTATTGTTAACGTTGACACACTCGGCGATAAAATTGTGTAGCGTCGGCTCTTGTAGTCACCTCGTACAACAGGCAGAGCTACCCCGTGCCCTTTCTACCCTATATAAAGGAAGCTCCATAAAGTATGGTAGATTACCACAATATATATTACAAGTAATATACAAACTTACAAGTCTATTATTTATTGCAATAGTGGTTATTTGAGACATTGAGGAATGAGGGGTGATAGCCTATGAGGATAAAGGCGGTTGAGGACATCCCATCGTTGGGTGGGAGACAATAATGATGGGAGACCTAGAGGCTATCTACACAATTTATATCTGTATATCGTTTCTGTCAGATTTCATTTTTTAATGGTTTTATCGATCTTCAAATTAAATTACACGTGAAGCCCGTCAATACAGCAACCCTCGGCAACTCTACTAAAGAGCTCGCGTGGCGTAAGAAGTCCGGTCCTTTTGACACCTGAGTGATGATGCCATATGGCATTTAAAATCTAAATAAATTGTGTGGTTTGATAATTTTTTCAGTTTGCGTGTAGGGATACTGTATGGTATTAAACCTACCTATTGTCTGTTGGTAATAAACTAGATTATGGTTTTTGCTTACGGGTATATAATTTAGATTTATGTTTTATGGACGTTGTTTTATTTGCATGTGTTAACATGAACAATCAACAATCCAAAAATGATATTTTTAACCCCAATGCCATTAAGTCACCGTTCCTTGTTGGTGGGCAGTCCGAGCGATAGGGCAGTCGTCAAATATAATATGCTGTCTGATGATACCATTTTTTCGGATAGGGGTGAGGGAGGGGGGCACTTCTTAGTTCTTGTAAGTTAAATTTTGTGAATTATCAAATTGTTTAGTTGTACTCACATCCAAATAAATGTATCCAACATTCCCAAGTCTTGTTTTTTTAAAACAAAGATGATACAAAAATATATTTATATGAAATTGTTCTTGCACAATTTATGTAGCCTACCGGTAATATAGCCTTATGATAATTTGCTGTCTGTACACCAGCTTTACCAGATGTGCCACCCTTCAGGTGAATAACTACCTAGATAGGGTGTTTGGATAGTTGGGAACGAATATCCAAGGGCTATCGTATGCCCTATACCTAAGTAGTATACCCTTGTAACTAAGAAACCTAAGAAACACCTTGGAAAAAACTTCAGTCAGGATTGCCGGTGACTGGAATCAAATTGGCGACCTTCTAAACTACCGGTAGTTTTGCATGTTACCAGGGAACCACCTATACCAGTATAATTTCTATGTTAATAGGTTGGTTAATTCCGCAGCAATTTCAAGTTTCAAAAGCGAAATATTTATGTACCTACCTAGGCCTACTAACGTTTCATGTGAGAAACATTTATGTCTCGCGCACAACAATCAAGGTTACAATAGTTCTGGTGAACAGCACCACTTGTGCCAAATGCCAACATCAAACGGTGGCTTTACTGATTTCTCTCTAACATCTTAGCTGCAGTAGTAGGTAGGTAATACATTACATCATTTATAATAATTCCCAGTGTGAAGTGCATCTTATTAATTATTAGAAGTTATTCAGTCTATGACTCATGTACTTACTTTACTACTGCATAACACAACTAGTACTGTAGGCGTGTTTCTTCTAACATCCTATACAGTTAAACTTCTTTATAACAAACTGTTCTTAAGATTCAAGAAGGTTGATGGACAAGAATGTACCATGCTTAGGCCTATACAGAAACATTATTTACAAGAAAATAATATTCTGTTCACAGAGTGTTTCTTATAAACAAGTTTCACTGTAAGGAATATCCACACACATTTAATACAGGTATATTTTATGCATTATTATTTGTAATGCTTATTTCAGTTGTAATGGTCGTACAGTCATTTGGAGGCTATGTTTTATATGTCTTTACTGTACTCAACTGCTTAACAATTCTAATGATGTCTTATTTAATAGACAAAGAAATGTGTTTAGTTAGACTTTAGAGTACAAAACAACTAGACAACAAGGGGCGTGTATACCACCCTTTGTTTTGTAATGATGCTGTTGATTGAAGTTATATGGTACCTCAAAATATGTAATAATAAAGTGTTTACATGTATTTCTTGTTATACCGGTACACATTGTTATGTTCTGTATTTGATTTCACACTGAATGAAATTACGAAAACTATGTTTTTTGTAGAAAGAAGGTGTTGTGGCCAATTTCGATACCAGTCTAGGTTTATTGAATGTCAGCACTCATTAGTCATTCATTAGCCACAAGTGTAATATGAATACATAATATGAATATACATACATACTATGATGCGAAAGCCTCTTGTAAAATATAGCCTGGTTTTTCTACCTGCAAAGACGGCCTCATAAATCACCATTCTGCCTGAAAATCCTCCCCTAACCAACTGTCTGAGAAGTGCTTCTATTTCTAAGATAGCGAACCACAAGGCAACATTATCAAATCAGAAACGAATTGCTTCAGTATTATGTAGTAGTAGACCGACCAGTGGTGAATGATGATATTTAAGCGTTATTTCTCATACTTTGGCAACGATGCTAAATGCTAATCGACATAATTAGTGGGTGATTCATGAAGATCCACGTGGCATTCATGCCCAAGCCAGGATTCGAACCTGGAATGCAGCAATCATGGTTTATTGGACCAAATCCTGATCGAATATGCAGACACCAGTAAGAAAATTATGAAATAACTACTTGCTTTAAATACACCACTACACAATACTTCCTCAGGAAATATTGAAAAGCAGACAACACAATTGACAAGCAAACATTGAAAAGCTGACTAGGTGACTTCAGTCGTTCGTAGATTTCGTCACTAAATTGAAGAACTAGTGAACTTGTTTTCTTGGGAAAGGGAACTAATGGTGAGTGAAGTAGACTGATTGATAACCCTTCGAATTAACAAGTCAGTTTCAGAGCTTCGTTAAATCAATCCGCATTGCTGGACTACGCACAGAGCTCTGTTCTATTTTACGTGATACTACCGTTTTTCTACTACAATGTTATTTTATTTATTACAACTCTTAGCACAAGTTGCAAGTACTTCAAGGGTGTTTTACTAGTTAACTTTGTAGCCAAGAAAGAAACATTCGACAACAACTATGTACACTTGGCAAAAGGATGATCAGTTTGTGCTGATGGTTTTCTATGGTCAATGAAATACAACAATATTCTATAGTATTTTAAATATTTTATTAACTAAATAACAATATACTTAATAAACCTACATTTTTTTGTTACCAAACATGGGTGTACACGTATTTTTTTGTCAAATGCCATTTATAACAATTTCCAAACTAAACGTATCTTGTTATCTGAAACGTGTAACGTACAATAAATACAATTTGCATTGTTCTTTATCACTGCATCATCTTGTATAGCCTCGTTTCTTCGTACTACGGGAAGTGAAACAACTGTATTCCTACAAGGTCAAACTTTCAAGTTTACCTATTAAATTAGATAAGTGGTACTTACTATACATAAATATTAATAAGATGTTTTGTTATTAGGATTGGTTTGAGCTGTTACAATTTAAAAGCACTACAATTTCACATTCCGTTAGTTGTCTCTCTTCTATTTGTAACATAATTCCTATGCGTACGGTACCAGGTGAAGAAAAAAAATCGAATCAGCACGAGACCTGGCACTGCGGTGGGATGTTTGGTCTTACCGGTTTCGAAAAACACTTTCAGCTCTTGACGGAGAGTCACTAGATGCGATATCACAGTGAGGGTTTAGTTTGCGATCATGTTAGGGTAAAAACTAATCATATTCATGGAACTATTTAAAGTACAGTACAAAGAGAAACCACTCTACCCTAAAGATCCGACCAAAGAGAAAACTATAACGGGATACGAAGACTCGACCGGTCGAGGTAAGATTAAAGGTCGAGGTCGACTATGGAATGCAGCGGGTCGGGTCATCTGACCCTCCCCGACGGAGAACGAAGGTGCGACCGGATGTAGCCCGTTCGGTAGTCGACGATGTCTCGACGCTGACTGCCCTGCGTGCCGTGGCGATGACGACGACTCCATCTGCAACATCACGATATCGTCAGCGTCGGGTGTATTAGCTAGCACTGCATGAGCGGGTTGGTCAACGCTTGAGAGTGAGATCCGTGAATACTTACGTGAGTGAAACATCCGCCTCGTCTAGTGCCATCCTAGCTGTCTTACCATCTGACCTCTATCCACCCCACGGGTGCCTCCGTCACAATAGACCAGTCACTCTCTAAACAAGTTTGGAATTGTAAAATGTTTACATGGAGACACACACACTATGCTGTGTAAATGATCGCTCGTCGCACATACACGCACACATATGTATTCAACACGGCCGCAAAGTTTTGTAATGACTAAATTAATGATATGATAGATATTCAACTGTGATGAGGAACTTGCTTACTTTTCTCAAACATCATTAATTATTATTTAAATATAAAATAGAATTATGTATTACCAGGCAGTGCAGTGAAACCCATGGGACTGATGTACATGATGTACCAACCAACATAGAAGATGATCAATAAAGATAGAGCTTCAGTTCGGTGAGACGTTGGAGAAACACTGAATGCAGGAAAACACGGAATGCACAAAATATACATAGAAGAGTGTGATGTGATATTATGGTCTAAAGATGGAGTTTTTTATAATGTGTGATGGAGGTGCGCACAGGTTGTTCACGAGTAACAATGCTGGCAGCTGGAATGATAGTCTTGGCAGTAATTTGTGAAATGTAACTGGTATGAATGCAGTACAGTTAAATGCACCCGTAATAAATGTAGATGTAGGGACACTGAATGCATAAGCCAAGTGCTGGCTGCCAACCCTTCAAAAGTCGCTTCCAGGTCACCTTGCGTCTGGAACTTTAAGTCCAATCGGCAAGATGGTGCTTTTTTACTGAAAAGAGAAAAATATTTCACTCCCAACCTATCAAAAGTCACTCCCAACTTGTGAGCTAGCGATTAAAACTTTGGAGGGTTGCTGGTTGCCTTGTTTACTTTAATATAGGTTGCATTGCATCCAGGTTTTAAGTTGTATTACATATAAAACCCATCGTGAGTGATGATGTAGGAAGTATATTGTACATTGTAGTTGTTTACTACTTATACATTTTCTAGTTTTGTGTTGCATACATAGCAACGAACTTCTTTGCTGCCAACATTGTCTTATTTTTGTGTGGCACATCATTTACAAACTGTTGCCACCATTAAATACACGACTCTTGACTACTTTATACATACATACATTTAGAAAGAAGTGTTTATGTACATATATGCATCAGCATAGCATTTGTCACCTGTTGTAACGTCGGCTATTTAGAAATATTTGTTACCGTACATAGGCTACTACTAAAATGTTTCGGAATGACTAAGGAATGGCGCATGCAAAGATGTTTTGGATGCAGTAGAATCAGATGAGTGGAACTCGTCAACTGTTTTATGTAGGTACTTAACTGAGATCGTAGTTCCCTGTCGGCAGCAAGATAGTTGCCTGGGACTTCCACGTTAGTTAAGCTGTGCTGGTGGCTGTTGGGCGTCCCGTCGGCAGAATCTTGGCCTAGCATACGTGTGAACCAAACAAATACAATACACCAGGAACACTACACATGGATAGGAGGGATCTTAACACATCACATTAAAATGTAAGAAAATTGTTCCTTTACCTGTAGCCTATGTAATTATTAGCCTTAAATAATTCTCAATGGTTGGAGAAAGAAATCCAACCGCTTATGTATTCCAATTTGTAAATGCACGTGTAAGCCAATCAGTGTACAGATAGAGAATAAAGAAAAGCCCATGCTCACAGTTTTCACCGTGTTTTAGCTTTTACATTCCGTTAGAACGTCCCAGGCAAGTAGGTACGTGGGGAAGAGACGTGAGGCCTCCTAGTCTACATATAGATATAAGTATGCACATTTAGTTAGGGTGCTGCAGGCAGAATAAAGCGAGGAGGAATTGCTTACCTTGCACTGTGACTCAACATGATGAGATTTCTGTAACAACGAGAAGGGCCAAAGTGACGACGACTACAAGAACAATATACATCTGGCAGTGTGATCAAAGTACGTAATAAAACTAGTACAACGTGAGGGTGGTTCGGTGCACGCTCCTATCGTAACCGTACGGTATTTACAAGAAAGATCGACTATCTACTACTGTACATAGCTAGAATGGAGTTTGTAATAGTTGAGTATATATTACAAAATGGAAAGAGCAGAAAGAAGGTAATGTAGTCCACTCAAAGCTACTCGTATGATGGCAGCCATGCACGGGGCTATTGGTATGGTAATAGCATAGGCCTATTATGAATGTTTTTATAACCTACTGCAGCTGATCTACATTGATAGTTGACTGGCTTAATTACAGTAGTCCGGTGCACTGAAGTAATACCGAGTGATGGTGTGGACGAGTGATTAGATCGCAGAGAGCGAGTGACTGACTTACCGCAGCAGGCGAGTAATGTAGTCGGGCCAGTTGTCTGGGAACATGACTAGGAAGAACCCGACCGCGATGAGAATCATGCCCGCCAGCTTCATTCCGGCAAAGTTAGCTCCGTACAGGACCACGTCCAGGGCTGCAAGTAGACGAGGTACATCTCTTAAGTGTCTCTACACAGTTGCTAGTGCAAACATTGATGTATTATTATAATGTTATAATGTTACGTTTGAAGGTTTAATGTAAAATGGCTGTATAGCTGTATTTAAATCCTGAATAAATAAAGAAATAATTTTTATATGTCCACATGTTTGACTATGAGGCCATCTTGCACCTACGTGTACAATTTCTAAAACGCCCTAATAATTATTAAATACATATTAATATGTTTGGTATTGTTGGTAACTGCATGTTTTGGAAAGGAATTCCACTTCGATTAATTTATCTGATGTATATATCTGGGGGGAATACAATACAAATGTATCTTGTTTCTCTTGCGGTATAATATGGTTGGATCTCGTGCGCAGTGTCGGAAAATGTATTTAATCGAATATTTGATAATAATTTAATGTTAATATTCAATATTCATGCTTCATGGTATCGGTTACAGCTATATTTTGGAGCACATTCGTCTTCAGTTAATTTAGTTGAAATTAAACTATGTGTCATACTGTGGAAAACCATGCATGTGCTCATTCTGAAGTTGTTCAGTATCAAATACAGAACAAATCTTGCATTGTTAATTACCTAGAAAAACTAGAATCTAAGATTGAATGCCGAAAGTCAAGCTAGCTTGAGACGGACTGTGTTACCTGCGGACACTGGGACCGCTGTGATGAGACCCAGTGTTATAAACAGGTCGTAGGTCACGGCCACACTGAAGTTACCGAGCAGGTTGGCAGCTGAAACAGATCACAAGCCGGTCATGGAACATTGTGCTGTGCTGTTGTGGTTAGGAAGGAATCGCAAAAAACTAGGCGATTCGGATGAATGTTTCAGTATTTTTTTCTTATAGCCTTAAATAAATAAATAAATTAAATTCACATTTAGAGTCTACCCACTCAGTAACTAAACTGATTTGCAGTGGGGGACTTTAATTTAAAGTGACTTAACCAACCCTGTAGGCTTCGAACACCATCGACGAGTGAGCGATAACCAATCAAAGATCGATATTTCAAATACGAAACATATGAATCAGTGATTGGACAGTGCAAACACCTGCGGACAAATGCCAGAATCAACAAGGCCGATTCAGAACAACTTTGAATTTATTGATTACTTCCCTTCTTTCTATTTATAAATTATTTATGTTTTATTGTTTTATAAATTTCTGTTGTCACATTATTATTATTATTATTTTTTTTTAAACCTTTTATATTTTTAATTTTTTTTGTACAATCATCTTTTAAAGAGTCCCCAAAACCCTCCAAAATGGACCAAATTGCAACAAGATTCTAAAAAACATCCCACACCTCCGTCATGCAGCGCAACTCGTACACCCCTTATAAGCTTGTTTTGGAATTTTACGAATTTTCTAATTCTAAAGTTGGCAGGTATGCAATTAGTTATTAATATATTTTTAATTTTTATTGTTCAATGATCTTTATTGCTACATAGTACATAGTAGTTTTGTTTTTGAAAGTAGGTGTTCGTTCATTCGGATTTGAAATACAAGATGAGCAATCCGTCAAACTAAAGCCATGATATTTAGTTGTTGGACTGACCTAAGGATAGTCCGCTGGCAGTGAGTAGCGCAGGCCACGGTAGTCGGTCCCAGTGCAGAGTCTCAACTCCAGTGAAGTAGAGCGTTAGACACAGCGGCCACAGCAATGCGGCGTTGAACAGACCAATCAGAGAGAAGAACAGCGATACTTGGCCGAAACTAGCGTCTCCAAACACCTTCTTAAACAGCACCTGGAAACAGAGATGTTGTGAGTCGATATATCTGCTATCCCTATAACCCCCCCAAACACATAATAGATTGAAGGGCCAGTTCTTGGTCATTGTATATAATGACTCAGTATTGAATGTTTGTTTGTGGAGTTGATGGGGTCATTCATCCCATCGTTCCCTATTATGATTATTTCAACATTGTTGTCATCTCCAGTAGCTTTGCATATCATTAGCACCCCATTATATGAAAATTGAAATTAATTGTAAAGCCATCAATTAATTTAACTGTAGATTATTTAAATTGTACAAAATACATGATAATCCTACATGTTTTGTTGCATGCAAGTCAAACACAAAGCACTCGTTGTAGTCTCTATTATGTTTTATGACATTTTATTGTGTGGAGATGAGCTCAAGACAATTATTAGTATTGGTATTGACCTCATAGTCCAGTGCATTGTTAAACAGCAAATAATAATTGACATACATATTTGTTTAGTGTATTAAATGAAATACTATAATACTAAATAAAAATACTAAATGAATAAATACTATATCTTGAAAACATAATCAAATGTTGAACACTCTTTACAACTAAGAAATCATAAAAGGTTAGCATACTTGTATACAGGGCTCGAATTTAACGGTCGCCCAAGGCGAGTAAATTGTTACTCGGGCGAGCCAAGTTTTCAATTCACTCGCCCGATAGGCGACTTTTGTTAAACAAACATAAATCCATAAAAAATGTGATACCTCATTACGACAAGCTACACATACAGGCAGTGTTCTTGATACCAATAATTCTTCCTGATAATTTCAGCAAGTAGGTCAAAACAGTGTTCTTCAACTGGACAACTGTGGTGACAAGTTAAAGTGAGATCTTGATACAAATTAGAAGATAAGTGAATGGTAGGACCACAGGACTAGTGTTTTTCTTTTCGAACTAGTGAATTATAGAAACCCCACTCGCCCGATGGGCGAGTGCTAAGCAATTGAATATTCGAGCCCTGCTTGTATATGTCACATGGTCAGTGTGGGGAGCTCACCTTGTAGACTGCCGAGCCAGCCCCTGCCGACGCAGCCAGAACTACCCCTCCCAGGGTGGGGCTGCCCGTGATCCCGTCCATGTAGGCAAGCAGAGCTATCCCCGTGTCGCAGAGTATCACAGCCACGATCTGCAGGGGAGACATTCATTCAATGTTGTAAACAACCCTTTAGTGCTCAAACACATCTATTTAACAACCCTAACAAACCGCGTTCTTTGATTATTGGATTACACCACTACCCGGCGCCTCCACCAAATACGTAAATATTTTAATTTTTCTAGTGAACTTATTTTCAACCATCATTGTTGTCCAAAAAAACAAATAATTTTACTAGTTCGAACATTATATATTCGTTCCTTGTAATAATATCCATCTTTAAATTATTTCTACTGGCTGGTTTGGAGGAAATACGAATAAGATAGCTGCCATTAGGCCTACTGTTAAATTAAGTAAAAATACTAGTAAAACTACTGTTGCTGCAAGGCCGGTAATATAGACACTTACCCTGACCCCTACGAACTGCTCGTGTAGTATCACCCAGGACAACAGGTAGACACAAGACACGTTGGTTGCGAACAGAGCCATCACGTCGGTAGCCAGCAAGATGCGTAGAGAGTGGATGTACATGTAGTTAGTGCCAACCCACAGCAGACAGAACAAGCCGCATCGTGTGAGAAACCGAGCTAGAACACAAGGGTGCGCGTTGGGAGCGAGGCAATCAAGCAATGATGATTTTTACTTCTCTCGTAACATCCTTACAGATATACTCGTCGTACAACAACTTCGGTAATGCTTCCGTCACGGGTGGGTGAGCGGCAGCCAACCAGCGGCCGTGGCTATTTCAAATACCTGCGTCTGGTTGGCCGAGACCGTAAACACGTCATTTATTGATGACGAAAGCGTTCCCGTAGTTGCTGTACGACAAGTATACTTCAGTGATTTGTCCCTCCCCAACCAACGAGCTCCAATTTATAAATACCGATCGCTAATAATTGGTCACGATGAGTCAAATATTCGGCTATGACAAATGCATAGGAAGGAATTGTTTTGGCTTCAAGTATATCAATATAATCAAGATGTATTAATTGTTTTTAATGCGTTATATTATTTTTTAATAGTGCGGTTAACCGTTTAAATCAACAAAGCTCTTTTAACAAAGTTTTACTGCCAGTGATTAAAGTTAAACCCAACCACTAAGGTTGGAATTCATAGTCGGCCCCTACACCTAGGGGCGCCCATTGTTACCAAGGTAACAGTTGTTTCCATGTTATTTCCCATAAACAAAACAAATCCATAGCAACAATGGGTGCCCCTAGGTGTAGGGGCCGACTATGAATTTCAACCTAATACCGTAAATTGCATTCAGTCGATAAAGAAGTTTCCACTGACTGGAGAACTTCTTTATAGACTCTGCTTTCACCAATATTTTAACCTTCTTGTTATTATAAGTTGAGAATTTAAATTGTTTTGACATAGTTTGTATTTCGTCATGTGTGTTCATGTTTGTAAAATAACAATACTGGTGTATGTATATATTATACTACTACTTCTATAGTACACAGCTCTGAAACGGTACATGATTAGCTATCTGTGACGTCACTAACCTGCCGTGAATCCCTTGTCCCGGAAGTTGCGGACACTGTCTGTCAAGATGCTACACGGCGACTTGCATTTCGTTGACACCAGCCGACAGAAGAAGTAGAGTGGGAAGAAACAGACGGTCCAGTTAGTGCAGAACCACGTAGTGAAGAAGGGGGCGTTGTACGGAGCCGCCTGTATGGGGAGACACACGTTATACTTGCTCCAGTGATACCCTTCTTCATGCACGCTGATTCAACAAGAATAGAATCAATAGATTCATCTGGGGTTTATTCATAGTCTTCCGCTTAGTTTAGTGCACCACAAGCCTCATAGTCACGCCCGGCGTGTTAGGAATATCCTGGTATCCAACCCATTGTCGTAAAGTAGGCATTATCTCTAATGGAACTGTTTCAAGTAGATGGTAGGAACTGGAGAAGCAGAAAATTTAGTTGGTACTACTATATAATTTATATAGATAATATAATAATTGGACTAGGATATTTCATAAGCACTAGACTATAGTTACGATGTCACAACACTAGGCGTTGAATGGTGTTGCGTCTTACAGTTCAGTACTTCTATGAGGTTGTTATCTGATGACTTACTTTATAAGTACGTCAACAAATGAGTAGGTAATTGATTTGTATCAGCAGAAAATACAAAAGTTGGTTTGCTTAATAATAACGTATGCCATGACGCAATCCGGCACATGCATACACTTCATACATGATGTGTCACAGATAAGGTATTGTGTGTTGCAACTTTGAACATGCAACACCACTATCTAATTATCTGAAGCATAAAATGTCACGCGTGTAAAAGCCAGTCTTCGTTGAAAAATAATTGATTTAGCTAGACATAGAAATGTATACTAAAATCTGGTGACCGATTTAAAGATGTGTATTATCGTAGTACGGTGGTCAAAACAGGTTTTAAAATTCTCTAGAAGTTGACCTATTTTGGTTTAGGTTTTAAGAATGTTAAAGCAATTTAAACCTACAGAAATCGGTAGATCCAGAGGGTAGGTAGACAATACATACAGCCTTTCAAGCTCCCGTAAGGAAAGTCACATGGCAATAGTAAGCAAAGAACACACTTGCCTGATCCTAACACCTCGTTTACGTTACCCTCATCGTTACGATCGTAGGTTCTGGGTGCTTGACGTTCGTAACTCTACCAGTGTGCTACCAGCGTTCATACCAGTCATCACGGATCCACGGAATACTGAACACAATTTCAAAAATACAAATGGCGGGACGATGGAGCTTGGTGTATTATTGAGGTTATCTTTTACGTTGTTGTTTAATTGGCGTAGAAACAGGTTTGATTTAATTCATATGTCACGTATTAGACGAAACAATCGAGTTGTATTGTATAGATATTTCTTTAGATCAAGTTTAGATGGCAACTAGTATACTAACTGCCGTAAGTGTACTCTGGTAGACCTACCGACTGATTTACTAACTGTGCAGCGTTTACACTTGGAAAATGACCGTCGGTTGGTCGGTAATGTAGTCTTACGATCGTAAGATGAGAGTAACGTAAACGGAGGGTAAGGGAGAGGAAAAGGTTTCATTCAAGGTTAAGCGAAGAAAACAAAATGGCTTTCATGTCGATAACAAGGAACGATAAGAGGGAAAGAGATTGCACGTAGATTAATGCCACAGATAATATATAAACACACTTCGTGTGGTGTGGTTGAGTAAAGCAAACAAAATGGCGGCAACAAGCAACGGACACTTGCCTGATAGTAGAGCAGAGATAAGAGAGGACGTCTAGGCTATATGACATTCAAGGTCATGTAAAGCAAACAATGGCGGCAACATCAAGCAACGGACACTTGCCTGATAGTAGAGCAGAGATAAGAGAGGACGTAGGCTATATGACATTCAAGGTCATGTAAAGCAAACAAAATGGCGGCAACAAGCAACGGACACTTGCCTGATAGTAGAGCAGAGATAAGAGAGGACGTAGGCTATATGAGATTCAAGGTCATGTAAAGCAAACAAAATGGCGGCAACAAGCAACGGACACTTGCCTGATATTAGAGCAGAGATAAGAGAGGACAGGACGTAGGCTATATGACATTCAAGTTCAAGTAAAACAAACAAAATGGCGGCAACAAGCAACGGACACTTGCCTGATAGTAGAGCAGAGAAGAGAGGACGTAGGCTATATGACATTCAAGGTCAAGTAAAGCAAACAAAATGGCGGCAACAAGCAACGGACACTTTCCTGATAGTAGAGCAGAGATAAGAGAGGACGTAGGCTATATGACATTCAAGGTAATGTAAAGCAAACAAAATGGCGGCAACAAGCAACGGACACTTGCCTGATATTAGAGCAGAGATAAGAGAGGACGTATAGGCTATATGACATTCAAGGTAATGTAAAGCAAACAAAATGGCGGCAACAAGCAACGGACACTTGCCTGATAGTAGAGCAGAGATAAGAGAGGACGTAGGCTATATGACATTCAAGGTCATGTAAAGCAAACAAAATGGCGGCAACAAGCAACGGACACTTGCCTGATAGTAGAGCAGACTCGTGTTGGAAAAGCCAAAGACAGTCGGAGGCCTGAGTAGGTAGAGATACTTGATGCAGTGAGTCGCCCCCACCCACGATGCGGTCACGCATATTGTCACGCACACTCCGAAGTAGATCTGCATAGAACGTCACGCATGTACTTGCATGAAGGGGCGTGGCACAAACAATTACATAGAGAAAATAGTGACACATTCAAATAAACTAGCTTCATGTAAAATAATTAATTTACAATAAGAAGTATTCTATAGACTTAAAAATAGTAAAACGTTTTTGGATGTAAAGAGAAAGTGTATCTATATATTGTGTGTGTGACAATAAATAATCTCCATTTAACTAGCATGTTCATCTTGCAGTCATTACTCTCTCATATTGATATATTATTTCCTGCATGCATACTTTATATGCTATCACATTTGCTAGTTGATGTTTTAAAACTTATGAAAAGTTGCCAACAATAACTGGTAAATATTAAATTATTGTTGATATAGGCCCAGTTCTGTACAAGAATATGAATTGTGTTGAAAATTTTTTATTAGAGTCGGTAAAAATACGAAGTAGGCTTATAAACACATAGTTTGCTTATCAAACTATCTGGACAAATAAACTGCATCTCACCTCACCTAAAATGGATTTGTATACAATTTCCAGACAAAAACCATCCGTAATATATTTAAAACGATGTGTTATAATAGTTGGTTAACAAATGGTGGAGGTGCCGGGTACCTATCTAAAGGTAGTAAGCTACGACTCATAACGACTTTTAAGTGAACCTCTTAACTTTTCAAAGTGTAATCGCTCTCGTTCTCCTAATGGCAAAGTTCTTAGTTCGAGCACGGCTTTTGGACTGAACTAGCTTTTGATATCATGCCAAGTGATTCTACACGTTTACGTTTTTGTTATTTGAATCTGTCTAGACTTAAGTCTAGTCTACCCGCTTGGCACGTGATTCATATTTGTCATCTGTGCACAGGTTGTAGGTAGACAATTTATAGTCAGTTGTAGGATGAGGAATACCTGCTGTAGTGGACACACCCGCTTTACCTATGTAATCACCTTCAGGAGACCATTAGTGCATAATTATTAATTAGTGATCTTACTTTCTTTTCCATACTTGTGTATATTTCTACTATGTTAGTTCAATATACATAATTGTCTGTATTATATTATGTTATTAATTTAAAATTTATATAATTTTATCGTTCTTGGTCTATCTTGTTTATTTATCATGAAAATAATAAATGTCGAAGGGCTGTTTGTTAGCTCAAGACAAGAATTCGTCTTTCAATAGTAAAACCTTGCATGGAGAAGCTTTTTGCCACTAAATTTTAATTTAATTTGTGAACAATGTTGAAACGTTCCCTCTGACCGAACGTAGTCGGAGTGTGAGTGTGTCAGCTGGTTCTTACCTTAGTTGCAGACTCGGAGCAGCAAGTAGTCCGACACCCCGTTAGTTTGCCGGGGGGGCGGCCGACGACCATGGGGGCTGGCTCCCCCTCTGTCTGGCTGCCCGCCACTGCAACACACACAACAATACGTGTGATCATCAATGTAACAATAAACCTCACCGGAACAAAATTAGAGACACTCTTGAGAATAACCGATAGAAATTGTCAATAACAGTTTGACCGTCTATACACATTCACATTTTCCTGTACAAAACCGGGTAAAAGTGAGATTGAGATATTTTCTGTTTTGCCCTTAACTGATATAGTTTTAACGTTCTTAATATGTTTATTATTTAATTTTATTTATGTATATATTTTATAATATAGTAAATTGATAAAAACGCAAAGGCTGGTCCACACAGATTTTTAAGACATACGATTTAAGGTTTAACGCGTAGTCGTAAAGTTGGATCATAGGAAACACGTACTGGCGTTCACACAAAGTTTTAGTTTTAAGACGTTGTTTTCATTGTTGTTTTTAAAACTACGTCTTAAAACCTTATGCATTATGTCTTCAAAATCTGTCTGGACCAGCCTTATTTCGTTAATGAGTTGAAATCTGTGCCAGTTCAATGCCTGTATAAAACATACCGTGCTGACTGTTTTATGATGGATGATTGCCACACTGTGCTCTATACCCTATCTACGTCATCAACGTGACAACCATGCTGTAGTATATACCGCACTAAGACAATCAATCATTGGAGAACAAATGAAAAAGTGACCGACATAGTATACGAATAATGAATAGCGGTAATCAAAAATTGAATTATTTCATGAATTAAATCCTACGCACTCAAATCATGACAGATTCCCAACAGTAAATCACTACCGCCGGTGTAATTGATGGGTTCAGTTATTGCTTTGTCGAGGTTTTCATTCAGGGTATGTTAATTTGTTACCCCCCGTTGCGTGATGAGGGGCGGGTGCGTCCAACGTGACTGTGTGTACACTACATAGTCGGGCGTTTAAGTGAACGCGATGTTACATTGTGCAGCCACGTGCTCGGTAATAACAGAAACCTGTTGAACCTAATTACCGACCCAGGTGCGACATCTGTTTCTCATAAGAAAAGTAAAAACTTAAATTTTTTAGAATTATTATTATTTGTGTTCTCAATTATTGTGAATGCATCCTCCATTCAAATTTAAGAGTGAATTAAATAAAATGATATCGGGTTCGATAATGATGTTCTGACAATTGGCCGGTTTACTTCGATGGACAAATGTGTAAATTGCTCGTGTCCAGTTTCCGTTTAGTGTTTGGTATATTTTCTGATGAAAATAGGTTTGTAAACGGCTTTTGAGCAGGACACAGAAACGTATCCATATAACTTGATGAAATCAAATCGTCTTGTATTTGCTAAAGGCACACAGTTCTATAAAATATAAAATAAATAGATTCGTATTTATAGAGTCTACCCACTCTGTAACGAGACTGATTTTCAGTGGAAGACTTTACGTTGTCTCCATTGGTCGTGTATTGCATGTGAACGTATGCTGTGGCGCATAGCAATTATTATCAAGCATGTTTCTGTTGAATAGGGCTTTAATGTACAAAGTACATTCACAGCCTGCATAAGTAAGGCATCTGCATATTGATCGAAAAGTGTCTAACAAATTCTTCGCCTCATTCGGAACAGATTCTAATTTATGTATGTACAAACAAATTGCAATACAAATAATAAGAGGAATTGCTATTCCCACGATGAATTCATGAAAAACGTTTTGGTAAACTTCTTCGTAGATTATCTAACGGAAACTCACCGATAAAGCTCACCGGCTCACACTCAATATAAGACGGAAGTTGGCTGACAAGATCTTTGGTTCACCCTACATACTTTACTACACCTTCCTGAGAAACTCTTTGACTTTTAATATCCATAATTTCTTTGGCCTACTCTCTCTGCGGAACGGAAACTATTTAACAAACTCTTTGACACCTTATCTCTATATTGCAGACACACACGCACAGCTAACGAACTTTGATATTGCTTTTACCAAATTAATTCCTGTGTTTTTCCTTTCTACATTGACATTACAAACCTCTTAAATCACAACCTCAACTAAAGGATTGCCCTGGCCGTATGTGACGTCACATAAACCTCAAGCCATCAAATAGATAGCGCTGCTAAGCAAACTTCTTATCTGCGTCGCAACTATTCAACACTAGACAATTATTTTTTTTTTTTGCCACCGGATTGCTTCTAGAATATTTATTTTGAGTGGCCATTTTGTATCGATATCGACTGAGACTTAACTCGATACCGGTGTCGTATTACGTAGCTCTAATTCCATACGGATGAATTGATTAATACGTAAGCTGGTTTAAATGCAGGTCACTGATATTTTCAATGGCTTCTCATTCAAGCACAAGATTTAATTATAGAAAACATAAACTTTGGTTCTTCCACATTTCCTTAAAACTTTCAAAATACGAACTCGTCGAAGATTTAAGAAGGATTGAGATGACAAACATGTTTACACGACATTGAGTTTTCCGCTTTTCCAGGTCACTGTTGCCGCTCGACTTTTCCTTTCCTTCTTGGAACCGATTGTGTGTGAAACGCCGTGTGAGTGCACGTGTGCGTGTCTTGAAACGTCTCCGTGGCAGTCACGAAACGTCGCTGGTCCTGAGGGGCTTCTGTGTTCAACTACGTGGGTCCTATTTCCGGCCCAGGCTGTTGTTCTTACTTGACCCCTCAAAATAGACTAGATGCATTCTGGTGGCAAGAAAATAAACTGTTATGAGGAGGAGTTTAGCTGTCGATTGTTTATTGTTGTTTTATTGTTAAGTTGCTTAAAAGCGCTATCTGTTCTGTTAGTGTGAGTCCTTATATTATAACCTGCATCTTTGGAGTTGTCATACCAATAACAACGGGACACAAATACAATAACTGTATAATTTTGTCCCGAAAAACAGCGCTGGCAATTTAGAGAACTGATAATAAAAAAAATATAATACCTTCACTGTTTTGGATGTTGTCAACATCGAAATAACGGGCGCCGTAGTTAAATATTATATGATTGCGATTTTTTGTATTCAAGCAATTTTCGGCTTTATACACAAAATAAAATACTAGTGTTTAATCATTAAAATCGTTTTTCAATTTCATGACATGGTTTATCGGTGCCTAAATTGGGGCTCTAAAAATAAGAGAATGTTGGCATTGTTATGCTTGGAGATCTCGAGGTCTAGATATTGAAAAAATACATCGAGGAAATACAGCCTGAAAGTGAGTATAGCGGATTTTTGTTTGACGCATATCAATTAATTGGACTGATGTATCTAATGAAAACCGAATCGATAGACCCAACAGAATAATTACAGAGTTTCATATTTTGTTCAGGCCGTAAGTGAAAACCGAGAAATCAAGTTCATCATTTTCTGCGACTTTAATCCCACTTTTTCGAATGTCCAATAATGTATAATAATTCTTCGTATAGGAAACCTGCCCAGGGGCCGACAATCCATGTCCCTCTTGTACCTATAACTAGGTATTACGGTGTTTAGAATAGTTAAGAAGGAATGTCTGAGGGTCTTATGACTGAGGAAAACCTCAGAAAAAACTTCAGTCAGGACTGTCTCTCGTCTTACCGATGAGCCACCTCTATCGGTGATTGCAGAACATCCTGGTCAATTATCCAAATAGTCTAATGTATGTGAGTTTCCTGAAGCGGGGCAAGTGCCAAGTAAAACCGTGTACTTAAAAAGGGTTTACTTCATCGATCGCACATTTTTATACCCATCAATCATCATGGAAACAACGTTACACACCATAAAATAAACACACATATTATAATAACAGTAAATAAATGAATAAGTAATGAACTGAAACATAAATTGTACATTGAATACTCCCAAGACACTCGCCGAGATGAATATGTATACGCTGTAATCGAATGTATTTAACTGTAACGTACAGTGTAGAAGGCAGGACAGCCCAACAAGACCCAACCAACCCTGTGACGGCGAGGGGTGGGGATGCATGCAAGAGAAGGGTCATGTGATCAAATATTTATAGTGTGAGTCCAAGGAACTTGCGCAAATAAGAAGTCTCGATCTATAAAACTTTCACACACGCATTACGCAAGATGAAGAAACTATAAATATATTATTATGATTACGATTAAGAATTAAACCGTACTGTGATATTGTTATTTTTATCTAAACAAAATATATGGATATGTCTTATACATTTTTTTAATTATATGTTGTTGTCCCCCCCCACCCCTCTCTCCATCGCTCCTCAAGATATATAATATCTTGAGCCACTATCATCATCTACATACAAAATAATCTTTGGTTTAGTTTACAACGCTAATAACATCAGCACAAAAAGAAAACGCCTGCAGCTAAATCTTGAACTCGAGCGCAATGAGAGACATTGTTATATGAAGGGGGAGGGGGGCGGGGGGGGGGGTCGACTTACCCGAGTCCGAGTGCTGTATGATCCTGGGGGTGGTGAAGGGCCCATTGGGGACGCCGCGGGGCAGCTCCTCCCCCGTCACCACGACGCTGGGGGCGGGGGGTAGCAGGGGGGTGACTTACCAGAGTCCGAGTGCTGCATGATCCTGGGGGTAGTGAAGGGCCCATTGGGGACGCCGCGGGGCAGCTCCTCCCCCGTCACCACGACGCCGGGGGCGGGGGGTAGCAGGGGGGTGACTTACCCGAGTCCGAGTGCTGCATGATCCTGGGGGTGGTGAAGGGCCCATTGGGGACGTCGCGGGGCAGCTCCTCCCCCGTCACCACGACGCTGGGGGCGGGGGGTAGCAGGGGGGTGACTTACCCGAGTCCGAGTGCTGCATGATCCTGGGGGTGGTGAAGGGCCCATTGGGGACGCCGCGGGGCAGCTCCTCCCCCGTCACCACGACGCTGGGGGCCCGGGCGCGCCGGGGATTGAAGATCGTCGGGATATCGCCGTCCCGCATGATCACCTCTTACACATGGTTGCGCCTAAAACACAACGTGGTGGTTGAGGGCGACGTGACACTCACTGGGGCGGGGGGGGGGGGCGGCATGATCACCTCTTACACATGGTTGCGCCTAAAACACAACGTGGTGGTTGAGGGCGACGTGACACTCACTGGGGGGGGGGGGGGGGGGGGTGCGGCATGATCACCTCTTACACATGGTTGCGCCTAAAACACAACGTGGTGGTTGAGGGCGACGACACTCACTGGGGGGGGGGGGGGGGGGGGGCGGCATGATCACCTCTTACACATGGTTGCGCCTAAAACACAACGTGGTGGTTGAGGGCGACGTGACACTCACTGGGGGGGGGTGCGGCATGATCACCTCTTACACATGGTTGCGCCTAAAACACAACGTGGTGGTTGAGGGCGACGACACTCACTGGGGGGGGGGGGGGGGGGGGGTGCGGCATGATCACCTCTTACACATGGTTGCGCCTAAAACACAACGTGGTGGTTGAGGGCGACGTGACACTCACTGGGGGGGGGCGGCATGATCACCTCTTACACATGGTTGCGCCTGAAACACAACGTGGTGGTTGAGGGCGACGACACTCACTGGGGGGGGGGGGGTGCGGCATGATCACCTCTTACACATGGTTGCGCCTAAAACACAACGTGGTGGTTGAGGGCGACGACACTCACTGGGGGGGGGGGGGGGGGGCGGCATGATCACCTCTTACACATGGTTGCGCCTAAAACACAACGTGGTGGTTGAGGGCGACGACACTCACTGGGGGGGGGGGGGGGGGGGGCGGCATGATCACCTCTTACACATGGTTGCGCCTGAAACACAACGTGGTGGTTGAGGGCGACGTGACACTCACTGGGGGGGGGGGGGGGGGGGGGTGCGGCATGATCACCTCTTACACATGGTTGCGCCTAAAACACAACGTGGTGGTTGAGGGCGACGTGACACTCACTGGGGGGGGGGTGCGGCATGATCACCTCTTACACATGGTTGCGCCTAAAACACAACGTGGTGGTTTAGGGCGACGACACTCTCTGGGGGGGGGGGGGGGGGTGCGGCATGATCACCTCTTACACATGGTTGCGCCTAAAACACAACGTGGTGGTTGAGGGCGACGACACTCACTGGGGGGGGGGGGGGGGGCGGCATGATCACCTCTTACACATGGTTGCGCCTAAAACACAACGTGGTGGTTGAGGGCGACGTGACACTCACTGGGGGGGGGTGCGGCATGATCACCTCTTACACATGGTTGCGCCTAAAACACAACGTGGTGGTTGAGGGCGACGACACTCACTGGGGGGGGGGGGGGGGGGGGGTGCGGCATGATCACCTCTTACACATGGTTGCGCCTAAAACACAACGTGGTGGTTGAGGGCGACGTGACACTCACTGGGGGGGGGCGGCATGATCACCTCTTACACATGGTTGCGCCTGAAACACAACGTGGTGGTTGAGGGCGACGACACTCACTGGGGGGGGGGGGGGGTGCGGCATGATCACCTCTTACACATGGTTGCGCCTAAAACACAACGTGGTGGTTGAGGGCGACGTGACACTCACTGGGGGGGGGCGGCATGATCACCTCTTACACATGGTTGCGCCTGAAACACAACGTGGTGGTTGAGGGCGACGACACTCACTGGGGGGGGGGGGGGTGCGGCATGATCACCTCTTACACATGGTTGCGCCTAAAACACAACGTGGTGGTTGAGGGCGACGACACTCACTGGGGGGGGGGGGGGGGGGCGGCATGATCACCTCTTACACATGGTTGCGCCTGAAACACAACGTGGTGGTTGAGGGCGACGTGACACTCACTGGGGGGGGGGGGGGGGGGGTGCGGCATGATCACCTCTTACACATGGTTGCGCCTAAAACACAACGTGGTGGTTGAGGGCGACGACACTCACTGGGGGGGGGGGGGGGGGGGGGTGCGGCATGATCACCTCTTACACATGGTTGCGCCTAAAACACAACGTGGTGGTTGAGGGCGACGTGACACTCACTGGGGGGGGGTGCGGCATGATCACCTCTTACACATGGTTGCGCCTAAAACACAACGTGGTGGTTGAGGGCGACGACACTCACTGGGGGGGGGGGGGGGGGGGGGGTGCGGCATGATCACCTCTTACACATGGTTGCGCCTAAAACACAACGTGGTGGTTGAGGGCGACGACACTCACTGGGGGGGGGGGGGGGGGGCGGCATGATCACCTCTTACACATGGTTGCGCCTAAAACACAACGTGGTGGTTGAGGGCGACGTGACACTCACTGGGGGGGGGGGGGGGGGGGGGGGGTGCGGCATGATCACCTCTTACACATGGTTGCGCCTGAAACACAACGTGGTGGTTGAGGGCGACGACACTCACTGGGGGGGGGGGGGGGGGTGCGGCATGATCACCTCTTACACATGGTTGCGCCTGAAACACAACGTGGTGGTTGAGGGCGACGACACTCACTGGGGGGGGGGGGGGGGTGCGGCATGATCACCTCTTACACATGGTTGCGCCTGAAACACAACGTGGTGGTTGAGGGCGACGTGACACTCACTGTGGGGGGGGGGGGGGGGGCGGCATGATCACCTCTTACACATGGTTGCGCCTGAAACACAACGTGGTGGTTGAGGGCGACGACACTCACTGGGGGGGGGGGGGGGGGGGAGGAGCGGAATGATCACCTCTTACACATGGTTGCCCCTAAAACACAACCAAAATGAAGGTTTTTAGATCCTCTTTCGCCTTCAAATAATTATATTCGACGAGGCGTATCCTGACAGCCAGAAGCAAGAATAACTCGGGCCGTGAAAGCCTACAAGTACGGATAACTAATTGACACTTTGTATGGGCTACAAGTTTTGTTAAGATTCCTACTTTTTGGAGAGAACGTAATTTGATGGCATCTACATAATTTGATTTAAAATCAAAAGTTTGGAATTATGCCTTGCTAGATATACGCATTATTATAGGGCTACAAATACAAATAAGTTGCAAAGAAAATGCGCAATTTTTTGTGTTTTATAACCCGACCAGAGAATTTTACTAATACCTTCAATTATTATTCAATTTTATCCAGATCACATTTTTTATGTAATGTAATATGAATATGACTGTATAACTATAAGATGTGTTACTATTTGCATCTAGACCAATTGAACTGTAGGGACATGTTAAATTAATAATAATACTTTACTGAACTTATAGATAATCATATTGTTACAACACTTAAATAAGGACAGACATTCCTGAGTATAACAACGCGTACATTCACATCAACTTAAAAATAACATAATATAGGTTGTGAAAAACATGACATATTATGTTTGATGTGTTGGGAAAAAAGTCGAAAACCCCTAATGGTTCAAACACAGCAACAAGCGCTGTGAAAAACATAAATTGGAGGGAATCGTCCTAGTTATGAGTAGAGAATAACGTTCTCTCTTGTGTTTTCTAAATAATAGCTGAAAAATAATAACAATCAGCAGTAACTTGTCTGATATATCATGACATAATGATGATTATTTGAAGGCGAAACACACGAATATCGAGCCCAATGGTGGAGGCGCCGGGTTATAGTTCAAACCCAGGTTTATGACGTTAGCGTGTCCAACACATGTTAGAGCATTGTGTGATATTGTGTTACTAACTCAGCTGAACTGCGGCGTATAGTTACGCGTTCACCATGGTGTCTCCATAAATAAATAATATCTTTTATTGTCCACCCACAGTTATGTACCGAGTGGGGGACATGGTACCACTTATTATGTGCTTCGTTGCTATAGCCGTTACTAATTCACCGTTTATATGTACTATGCAGAGGATTCAAGTGAAGTTTCGAAGTTAAAAAACTCCACCCGGAATCGAACCCTGGACCATTGGATACAGGAATAAACCGATGCACTAGAGCCTAGGGTTATTTATATTGTTCATTGTTATTTATAACGTTCATCTAGATTTCATACTATCGAGCGATTTTTTTAATAGTAATACGTTTTATAGGTGAAACGAATTTTGAATAGCCTGCTCGCGTAAATTAGCTTGTATAAAAATCTAATGAAATTATGCGTAGCCTACGCCTTCCCGTGACCTCGCTTCCACCTTTCTCGTCGAGTACCAGCCCCCCTCTCCCCCTCTATTGCCACCATGGGCTCAGCACTGAATGTCAACAGATACCGGCTATACGATGATTATCCCAGGCCCAGGTTAAAATAATAATGGCGGTTATGTTTGCACGAGAAATTAATAATAACCTTTAGTGTTTTAGTCCGCATAAATGCCAGCAATCTATGTTGGCTTTGTGTACCGAAAAGTCAAGCTGCGAAGCAATTAGGGTGGCCATGGCCTTCAATGCAGGGAGAGTTGTTTAATAAGCGCCCTTTGGTGTCAAATATGATTTATTTGTATCGTCACAATCACACAGAACTTTGAACATGACTATACCGGTATGACCGCACAAAGTTATACAAGTTACAACTATAAAACTATTAAATTGCATTGAGGTATAATTGTTTCGGACAAAACCCGAACGTGAACCATATCAAACAAAGATACAAGAATGATTACAATTTTCCTAATAACATCAAACATAAGCTTCGCTATTGCTATTATTATAATATCATTATATATTATAGATTATTATTCTTTCAAACTTTTCCAATGCAAGATCAAAACGAAAAAAACAGCCAAACACAGGCTGTATAGTAAAATACAATCTGATTTTATGTTTCTGTCCAACTAAAAAAAATATTGTAATCTTTTGGAGTTACACTTCTAAGATCTAAGATAAAATATAAGATTCTGGATATCACTTCTATGTACACTGTTTGGAAGTTTTAGACCACAGACGTGTAGTAAAAAGCGTGCGCGTGTGTTTCGTCTATCGTGTGTTAATATGTGCGAGAAAACTTCGTTATTAAACATTGAACCCTTAAACAGTTACCACACATACATTAAACGCAATCAATTTTTGATGTATCGCAATGCGGACGATAGCGTAACGCACACACGCACACACGCATAACGACACGCATACACGACACGCATCACGCATAGCCAGGCAGGCAGGGACAAAGTGGATAATACCACTCAGTTGAGAGACCGATGCTAGACCATTCACATTAATTCATTATATGATAATTGATACTCTATTGCTGAACGATTGATAACTTGTCATTCACCTACAAGAACAGATTTTCAGTGGGGGACCTTATTACTGAGACTTCATTTTACATAAATTATATGCCCGTATCATGTTATCGTTGTATAAAAGTCAATACCAGACGTAAAAAGAACCCAGTTCAAACTTGGAATCGCACCCGGACCTTTTGTGTTATATAAAGCCACGAACCAAGAAGTTACACAATCCATAAGCCCATCACAAGTACGACTCTATTCAAATCTTCTCGTCTCTAAGGTATTGTCAGCTGTTGCCTCGGCAAATAGTGTTAGATAATGCAAATATGACAACGTCGCATTTAATATAACTAACACAAATCCATTTGATTTTGTAGGAAAGAAAACTCATACTAGGCTACGTAGTGCAAGTTTTACAAATAAACACAATGTTTTGAAATTGATAAAAGTCGTGACACCCTTCATTAAAAATTCTATTCAATATGAGAACTCGGGTGTAGCTTCCGAAGTGGTGTGCAACTAAGAAGCGTTAAAATGAATGTCTCCTTCCCGACAGGGTATATCTTACTATCTTTGGTCTCCTTGTAAGACTCACTTTTTTTACAAAACTTTTTTACTCTCAAGAATTTAGGTGATGCGGTTTATTTATTCCAAGGAAACAAAATGAATCTTTCAACGACTTTGCAAGAGGAATGTTCAATTACTGCTCGATGTGGGTGGACGTTTACTCGAGCACGGTTCTGTGGTGCCATCAATTACTGTCTTGTCTTTACTTGTTGGTCATGTCATGCAATTTATACCACCCTTAATCCTCACCCCTACAGGAATACATTAAGAATATACGAGGGGGTGTATTTTTCACTGTCGCACGGATACAGCGAGTGTATTTAATCACGGACGAAAAACCTAATGAATATTGATGTTTTGTGAGAATAGCCCGAAAAGTCAATTCACAAAGTGGAAACTACAATTTTAAGTTAGAATCCAACCAACGCACGATATTAACAATTAATAATACATTTAAAAGTAATACAAAAATGAAAATTATCGAGTTGTGTGTAACTTATGTTCAATTACTTCCACGAAACTCCACCGGGATATTTACCAACACTAGAATCTCAACTCAATACATTCACCCAAATAATACCTTCCCTCATCCATCGTCCATGAATTTCGCAGAAATAAAAGAAACTGTCTCGGTTTGTGTTAGTAAGATAATATATTCAAAACCTTGCTAATGAGGTTTCATCTCATATGTCTACACACCACCCCCCCCCCCCCCCCCCACCCCATTCGTACCCACTCCTCCGTCATTTTGTGTGCAACAAAGGCGACTTTTCTCATAATATGCTTCCTATGCAAAATTATTTAAAATGTCGAGCAATGTATAGCACATGAATTCTAAGTACTTTTACTATATACTTCTAAAAGAATTTCAACGATATGTATAGAGCTACCGCTCCCCTCATTCTACCCCCCCCCCCCCCCCCCCCCAACCTTCTCATAGTCATTACGATCTCTGTAAGTTATGCCTAACTCTACATCCTCATAACACGACGGCCGACTCCATTAACATCATTGCCCGAATATGAGCCGAGCCGTAAAGCCCTAATATCATCATCATCATCATCATCATCATCGTCATCACCATCGACGTGCGTCAAAGCAAATTACAGTTTTTTAAAAGCACTCTCGTTTCAGATTCATTTATTCGCAACTCATTAGTGCGGGCGGGATAATTTTATAGAACAAACCTTTTGATTTGTCCACGGTGGAAAGAATCTACAAACATAACATCAAGGGTATATTCGTGTTTCTAGGGTAGTAATACACGCAGACGAGGGGTGTCACAAGAAAAGATTGATGTAGTGTACGTTCGTGACTGACTATTTGTCTGGGTGATATTTACATATCCACCCCTAGCGTTGTTCCTCTGTCTGAACTAATTTACATCCAAGGTGGTTGAGGGATACAGACGGAAATGTAGGGCAATTGTCACACGAAGTGTTAATTGTGGTAAAATGTTGAAAAGGTGACAGTTTAGGAACAGAATGCAAGCAAGGGAGTTGGTTTGCCTCTCTCGTGACAACCATTGTTATTTCGATTCACCGTTTAATATAATTTATGACTATATTAAATTTGCGTTGTCGATTTTTGTAATAATAGGAAGTGGGCAGGCAGCCAGTGGTATAGCCAGGGGTCTGATGGAATTATCACGAGATAAATATAGTCATGAAAACGACTCCACGCTCGAAATAATGGGGGTGGGAGGTCCCCTTACAACGGCGGTGAGGGCAAATTTGTCCAAAGTGGTTTTTATGTAGTTTAAATCGTTTTTATAATGATACAGTTTGTCTGCCGAATTGTATAATTTCATCCAATTCTTTGAGAATATAATTTGTCTAAACTTATGATTAACTGCGTTTTTTTATGAGTCAGTCAGAGATCTTTCGTTTTGATATCTATTATTTAAGTTATGATGTTGATGCCGATATGACATCGATTTTTATGTCGATGTTGATATTTTTCAGTAGTATTTAAGAGAATCTAGTAACTTGAACCTGATTGGTGCATATTAATATTAACAACCACACACCTGCATGGTGAAAGTGTCCACACATATATATGTAGGCCCTACAACTCGCGCATATGAACGACAGAGACGTAGCCAGCGTGTACAGTACACAGGGGAGTACATGGTTCAGCATGAATAGTGTAAATAGTGGGTCACAAGGGAACAAACCTTCGGTATATTCTGTTCCAAATGAAAGTTTCCAACCCTGATGGCGCCAAAAACGTGTAAGCCGAATAGATGCCTTGCATATTGTGCCTTGTACTCCATCAAACATCTTCAAGGAAGGGTAGTCTCCTATAAAAACCGCGCCAAATTAAAGTTGTTTAGGTCTACTAATATCTCGAGAACAGTGATAAATTAACATGGTTTGGGTTAGTAAGAGCAAAAAATTGATTAAATCAATATTTTAATCATTAAACGTTTCTCGAGTTGCGTTCTCAAGATAATGTATCAGTTATAGTCTAAATTGACACGTTTTTTATATTGATAATACTATTTGCCAAGAAAGAACAATATAAAACTTCAATACATCTGATTCATACAAAATACCATGCTAACATGTGTTTTTGGTAAGCTCGATAAAATACCCTTATATAGGGTTGTTTCTGTATGGCGTTCTCAAGATAATGTATCAGTTATAGTCTAAATTGACACGTTTTTTATATTGATAATACTATTTGCCAAGAAAGAACAATATAAAACTTCAATACATCTGATTCATACAAAATACCATGCTACCATGTGTTTTTGGTAAGCTCGATAAAATACCCTTATATAGGGTTGTTTCTGTATGCTCATAGCTCAAGAAAGCAAGCCGTGGATCCCCCATATTGTCGCTGCCAAGGTCAAAGACTAGGGGACGTTCTGGCCGCGCCGCGACACCTACCCCTGTTATCTCCGGCTTAAAACGGATAATCTCATTTTGCGAAGTGCGAAATCAGCTTCCCGCAAAAGACTCCCTTGTCGTAATGGGATTCAATTCAACCCCTGCCCAAGGTCATAATCACACCCCTTTCATCCCCTTCTCATAATGTGCTGCATTCTATCAATGTCAGGTATATCCAAAGACCTTTATGATGACAGGAAATTCTGACAATTTGTTATCACAAATGATGCGACATGAAAATAGTGTTGCCACACGGAGCGGCTAGTTAAACTTGATTCACAGCCTAGTGGATGTGATTCAACATTCAAGGGTCTCTAGAGTCTAGATGGCTGGGTTGTCGCCAAGGTCTGTAAATTCCCTGGCAAACCTCCTCCAAGGGATGAACGGACCATATCAGCTAACAAATCAACGTACCGATGAAATAGACACAGAAGAAGGTGGTGGGCAGCCATTTTAGTACTTAAGTTTCGGATTTTCACATTGTTCACATTGTTGTAATGCCTGACAATGTCAAAAACCGGAAATGAGAACCGAAGACGCGTATTCCAACCATGTTGCACATAGCACATCCATAGCTGTAAGTCCATGGACGGACCTTGGGTTGTTGTAGACAGGTGTCAGGTACACACAATGTATAGCGACCAATTGCCACCATTTTAGGGCTACAGGAGGAGGGCTAAGATTTGAGCCTCGCCGCCAGGATCGCCACCAATAGTGTTTGGTATCTCCGCGCAAAATCTATGTGCAAACCAGCTAATGGGATTTAACCCCATGCACAGCCTTCTCACCTGGCCCATCACGCGATCATCACACACCCCTCTCTGTCAAGGTCACCGGAGGTTCTCAAAGGTCATCCAAGTAATGGCGGCATCAATCTCACTTTCTTTCACGACGGGAGTCTTGGCGGACCCGCCCCTAATCTAACCAACAAGCCATGTCCGTGCTTTGACGTAACCCTGAGCTGAGCTTGGAGACTAATCAGGTTGGCACACCTCATTTTATCCCCCTGCGCGGCACCCAGTACTGAGCTCGGAAAAACTAATTAATAAGCCAATAAAACAATTGAATTTTTTCTCTATACCTACTTAATTACGAAAATTGATTTTCACAAGCGGTCAACCAAGTAACGTTTTTTACGACAATGTTGGTACCGTGGCTCAGTGGCGTATACAGATCTGGCTCCGGCGGGGGAGGGATCTAATTTGAATTTATTATTATTTATTTCCAGTTTACTATCATTTAAAAATTCGTTAAACAGCACAGCTCCAAAGTCCAAAGTCCAAACATCAGAACTGCCAACTAATCTACGACTAACTAAACTATGATTATAATATTATAATATATAGACGGTAAATGTAAGTAATAACGGGTTTCTTCGATAAAATAAAGTAAGTTATAGAGATAAAAATAAAGATCATAGATGGTCTTTCCTCCGTATTACGGGATAGACAAAAAGGAGAACGTGGATAGTTCTGTACATAATGGATGCGAGCATGATACTATAACTATAACGTGACTGCGATGGCATCTATAGTAGAGTACAAATACATGTCAGTTATGAAATAGCACTTGTGATGATTAATCGGATACACACTAACATGCAAATGAACCAAGAAGAATGCGCATGCACTTCATATATGCTTCTGTTGCAATATAGTTGGTATAATAACTGCATGCATGGTTCTTCAATTAATATCGTACCGGTATAGGTAACCACCGGTGGATTTTCCGGAGTTTCATACCACACCTACTTCGAATCGTGTTTTTTTTTTTATTTAAATACAAATGAATAAAAAAACATTAACAATTGAAACATTTACGCTTTCATGGAATCTGCGGTGTAATTGTTTGTATCAATCCTGCTTCAAAAAGTTTATGAAAAAATCTCATCTGTGAGTCTAACGTTCTAACGTGGGGGGAGGAGACTTCAGCCCCCCCCCCCCCCCCAGTATTCCTCATTGCAAGGACCCGTTCAACGGCACACATTCCCCAAATATACTCGGCTACGTACTGCTTGCCTCAGGCATGGTAGCTATGATAACATGGACTTGGTTGCTATACTGTTGGGATGGTATCGGTAATTAAGTAGTATGTTTGCAAGCCAATGCAATGTTTGTCATGTTATAGTTGTCGTATGATAGCAATGCTAATGTTGTTGATGACATAATATGGGTTGAAAAGGTTGGCATGCTATGGATATGCCGAGGGATGTATGCTCTTAAGATGTGACATATTATATATTTTTTGCAATGCCATGTTTAGTATACTGGGAAGAAATTCTAGTATTTTTCACAAGTTGTACCTAAATGGCGGGAATCGAATGGTTTCATTTTAGTACAATGAACTACTACTCTCCCGGTAATCTATTGACCTATTGACCTCAAGACAATGGTACAAACACTTTGTTCGACCCCACGAACTAATGTGAGGTGACCATTGCACGATTTGTTGATGATTATATCGTGTAAGCGTTGAATGAAACAAATAACTAATCCGATTTTAATGACATACATTCACAACACCTTGTTTTAATAAATACAAACATAAACCAGCAATAATTGAGGGGGCTATTGACTGTGGTGTGTGTAGACATGGTACCTGTAAATCTGTGGACGGCAACCTGCGTGTACAGTGCAGCAGTAATCCCTCCTAATAATTACACTGGCTGAGATAGTAGCGACTGTGCTTCGCCATCTCTAGTGGTTCCGCTGCTCTGAAGACCTACACTAGGTCTGAGCAGTAGCTAGCGAGACACCCGGCTCAGCATTGATTGCGCGCACTGCGCACGCGCGGAACAGCCATGACCCTAGACTCGGGAAAACAACCAACTTGGCTTGTTACGAATTAAATATTCAATCTAATCATTTTTACTAACCGTATGATGAATTTTTGAAATATTTATGATTCAATCAAGTATACTTGCCGTCAGCGTTACCACATACATCTATATAGGCACTGTTTCACTTGGTTAATATTTCAATATAAATCCAATTAAAGCTGCCATATTGTTGATAAAAGTAAACAGATCACAAGGTACATTGGTTTTAATTTAAATGTTACAATATTGACAAGATTCCAATAAATTTAATAGAACCAATTCTCTGTAAGAATGCGTGGTAGGCGTTCTTGTTTTTCTACGGGACACAAAGTTTACTTGTTTTTTTGCACATGTTACCAGTCGCCGCGTGGGGACGAAATACCGGGTGCGAACAATAGGCTGAACGGAAAATATTATTTAATATGCTCGAGCAAAACATCAACATCTGGTTTGATATTATTATAGGTATCTCCAAGTATGGAGGATGATTTGTTTGTATGGATGGCTACTGGTAACATGACATGGCTGATTTCAAATTAATTAAGTTGGGTTTTGTAATTATTCATACGAAGATTGGAAACATAGAAACATTATCTTATTTATAATGTGCATGCTGAGAAATTTCAATCCCCCCCCCAGCCCTCTTTCGCTGGCTCTTAGTACAATAACCTGAATATTCCGCATTGAGGTGTTCGAAATTGGTTTGTTTCTATTATAGTAGTAAATCGTACTTAATAATAACACTAATATAATAATTTGGTATTAGATCCAAATTTATGTATGTACATAAAAAAATACAGAATCTATTGTGCGTGTTAACAATTAATTTTAATAATAAACACACACAATGTTTTTTTATATAACAATAAATTCCATATTATTTGTCGGGGTATAGTAATTGCCACACAAGTTACAATGTTAATCTTTGATGTCCCCTTTTATAATGACCGGATCACCCGAATCACTGGATCACTGTACGTTAATTGAATAAACGTACAGACAGGCAGTTGCAGACCATTGGGTTTATAAACCCAGTGAACAGCAGGCGGTCCGCTACGTCCTAATAAGAACTTGTTCTCTCATCTATAATTGTAATCGAAAGAACATTGGGTGTGACGTACATCTCTGGCCTGCAAAGTTGTTGAGCTTGACACGGATGGTAATACCTAGGGTAGGTAGGCAGTGGGGCCAGGAGATTATTGTAGAGAAACTGAAAGTGAAATCCAGGCCGTTGAGAAAGGATGTGAAGTACCAAGAAGATGGAAGGAAGAAGATAATAAAGCAAGACTTACCACTTGCCACCGATCCGGAAAAGGGAGCAGATAATAAAACAACATACCGTATTCATCCAGGATTCGCCTAGGAAATATATTATTATTTAACCATAACAGAGTTACTATTATAAGTCCATGATCTAAGAGAGTTTGAGGCATGCTAAAACCACCACATAGAAAAATATACACTTATGTGATCTTTCATTTTATTGAAATAATAATATGCATTGCTCTGTATATTATTATTGTATTTTCAGTTTTAGCTCTAAGCCTGTGCGTATTTTATTAGGTTGTAGTGTTGTGTCGTTTGTTGTTGTTTGTATTTATTTTCTTGTATGTAAGATAAGATAAGATAAGATTTATTTCTTCATCAGACAAGAATGTAATACAGTCAGTCTTAATCTCTAAGGAGAAAAAAACTGCCGCACGCGTCAGCTTCACTACTACTTTCTACTACTTGATTTCCAAAACGTACGTTTAATTTTTGGCGCTACTTTTTTTGGTGAGCGGTGGAATACTTTAGAAGGCTGTGCTACAATCACGGATCTTTGTTTGTGTTTACATTCCAGGAGGCCGTGGCAGCTGTCAGGTCAAGTTTAAAAATGGCGACAAGTGGATTGAGCACTGGCGAACGCCTTGTTTCATTAATTAATGACATAGAATTGATTTCAAAGTAAGTGCTATAGTGTATATTTTATTGTTTATCAATGTATTAGTTTATACGTTTAATATTTTTAGAATAATTAATTATTGATTTCTTTCAGGGAGTTAATAGAAAACAACATTGCACAAAAGCACCAGAAACTCTCGAGTGCGGACCATACACAAATTACAGAATTGTTGGTTGCTAAAGATAAGGAACTTAAAGAAACTCTAAAGCTAGCTGAAGAACAAGCCCAAATCAATCAGAAAATGGAGGTACTTAAGAGTGAAGTTGAGAGACAAGATCAAGACATCCGACAGTTGCAGCGTCAACTGAAAGAAGCTGAGCTAATTCTGGTATGTATGGTCGGCCTCTTTGGGTTTTTATTGGCCTAGGCCTCTGCCTAGGTAGGCTAGGTCTAATGGATCCTCGTCTAGCCCTCTACCCCTTTCTTATTTGTATGCCGCATTTTTCGTTCACCATCTAAAACTTATCTTACTGAGGTTGCATGTACTGTAAGGTCGACCGGGCTGGACCGCCCGAGCATAGGGTAGTACCATTGTGTAAATAAGACTACAGTCTGGCTGGTCAAGCCCGGTCGATCTTACGGAATGCAACCTGAATGAACAGCTGAAACTGTGGTAGGCCCTAGCTTTTTGGTTACCTGGTAGCCACTGCCATATAGGCCTACTTGCATTGCACTAGGACTTAGGGCTATAGGCTTACCCCTAGCTTTCTTTGCTGTGGCTGTATCGTACTAGTCCGTACACCCCAATAACGGAAACTGTTCTAGCGACTTGGATCTGCCTTTCGTTTATGTTTGCTTCGTTGACATTCTTTCCGTGTGTAAACACAAAAACATTGTGCCAATCGTATACTGTATGTATTGCCCAGCTTGGTACAACTAATTGTAATGCACAGTAAACGTACTGGTACCTGATAAATGTAGTTTGTTTTTTAAAACTCACCTATGGTTATGATGGCAGCTGTACTGCGGCAAGTAATTAGGCCGACTTGACTGTTCAAATGACCTAGAGTAGTAGAAATAAGCCTACACTACAGACGCCACTACCTCATCTCCTAATGTAATTAGCAGTAGGTTCAAAAGTAGCCTCTTTTTTGGCTACTGAATACATTCTGGTGACTATAATTCTGCTTACTTGTCATTTAGACATACATGCTCAGCACAAACTGAAAGTTGTTTACAGATACCACGTTTAGTTTTCCAAAATAAATTAACAAACCTTGCAAGTACCTAGAAACACTTGTTGTGAAATGTGATACACTATTTCAAAATGATATGCACATTACATAATATGTAGGCTACTTTTAGAACTAGCGATTACAATCTGAAAAGTATGACATTGGTGAAAGGCCATGTGGTTTTTATGTTTCAAGCAAATTTCTTCACTTCCACATCAACTAGCTTAGCAGTCTTAAAGGACATCGAAACCCTAGCTCTATTTAATATCCATAACATCTATTGATTTATTTTAAAAATTATAGCGAAAACTAGAACCCTCATACCCACTCCAGGAATTAGCTATAATTTATTTTCGAGTTGATAATATTCCCTTGAGCGCGGCCGTTTTTTATGGTCGTGACGGAGCATTTACTAGTCCCGTACCGCTAGCATCGGTGGGAGACGCGATATGTCGTACGCGCGTCTATTTACCCTATCATAGCAAACGAACTATTAGTGGTAGCTCACTAAACTCAATTACACGTTAATCTGCAAAGTTTTCTCGTCCTACTCAATTCTTAAACGAGAAGAATATCTAACTTACGTAATGGGAAAAAATGATTTTAAATAAGCCAAGCTTTCCGTATTAACTCGCATATTTCAAAGTCTGGTTAGTATGATTTGCAACGACATTTGTGCCATTTTAGAAGGCTTGACATAATACGACATGCATGAAGAATTATTAAAAAAATACGGTATGCCGATATTAAAGATAACCCGCAAGCAGTGATTTAATAAATAAGTGTTGGTATTTGACATTTACCTGGGCAACTAGCCTGGCTCGAGAAGGTTGTCAGCGGCGGCTAGGAGGTGGTCGGTCCGCAAAGCATTTCCAAAAACATCAGGTCTAGTTTTCTTGGTAGCAGCAGTTGGTTCGATTTTTTATTTATTTCACTTTTAATCACTCAGAGCGAATGCAACAATAATATAACATTTAATAAAACTTAAGATTACATTCGTTTCAATGTCGATTTACTGCTGCAGATCATAACTATAATGTTCTGATATTTTGTATTTACTATATAATTTGTATTTACTAATAGAAAAGTCTGTATGTAACCTGCCCAGGGCCAACATTCTTCACGTGACTAACGAGTTATTTTGGTATTAGGATAAGTGGCTGACAGGTGGGGGAGGGGGGATGTCTGAGGGCTGGTAGTAGGACTACATTGCAACAACATCATGACAAAAAAAACTTGAAATAACTATTCATTTAGGGATGCCGACTGCCAATAGCGGGTATCGAACCGACAACCTGGCGAATGAGAGGCTTGTGTGCTAGAACATTTGAGTAGTGTATATACTCAAAGCTAAACTATCAGCTATTGTACATTGTACTTTGTACATTATCCCTATTGTACAATATATTGGGTACAATTATACTCAAAGCTAAAACATTGTACTTTGAACTTAATCCCTATTGTACACTAACGTACTGGGTACAATTTGTCTGATATTCATTATTCTTCATGTTCAGCTGGTTTATGTTTTTGGAATGTGTACTAAACGATAGCACGTCAAGAGTAGGGGGACAACACCAACGCTGGAAGCGCAGTGCGGGCGTAAAAACAGTGATACAACGTGAATACATATCACATAACTGTACCCACATGCTAACACAAATTATAATACCGTATTTTTTTAATAATTCTTCATGCATGTCGTATTATGTCAAGCCTTCCAAAATGGCAAAAATGTCGTCGCAAAATATACCAACCAGATTTGGAAATATGCGAGTTAATACGGAAAACTTGGTTTATTTAAAATCAATTTTTCCCATTACGTAAGTTAGATATTCTTCTCGTTGAAGCATTGAGAAGAACGAGAAAACATTGCAGATTAACGTGTAATTGAGTTCAGTGAGCTACCGCTAATAGTTCGTTTGCTATGACAGGGTAAATAGACGCGCGTACGACATATCGCGTCTCCCGCCGATGCAAGCGGCACGGGACTAGTAAATGCTCCGTCACGACCATACAAAACGGCCGGCCTCAAGGGAACATTATCAACTCGAAAATAATTTATAGCTAATTCCTGGAGTGGGTATGAGGGTTCTAGTTTTCGCTATAATTTTTAAAATAGGCTAAATCAATAGATGTTATGGATATTAAATAGAGCTAGGGTTTCGATGTCCTTTAAGTTAGGGTAGGAAATAGTAGTTTTATACTAGGCCTTTGTAAGAATATGTTAAATGTTGGTGTAGGTATCTTTTTAGTTTTTCATGTAGGCTATGTTTGATAAATAATTACATTTTAGGTGCAAATTTTCATCTTTAGGAACAAATGTTAATTTTAAGATACCAGGTAGTAGGCTACATTGGTGGCCCACATGCCAAGTAGACCTACTTGTTATAACAATCTTGTTGTGAACAATAATCATGAAGTTCTGCACTGTTATTCGGCATATATAACGAACTATTCCTTTCCCTCAGAAGGGAGAACTGTTTTTTAAGTGTAATAAACTAATAATTGAACATGCACTTCATAGCCTACAAGTTCACTTGTTCGTTAACTAGACCCCTCTGTTTCAGGCGACCGCAATATATCAAGCAAAACAAAAGCTTCAGTCGATTGCTCGAGCTAACAAGTGTCCCGTTCACTCGGAAGATTTGATTAAATTTGCACATCGCATCAGTGCATCCAATGCAGTTTGTGCACCCCTTTCCTGGCAACCCGGGGATCCCCGACGTCCGTATCCCACTGGTAAGTCTTCCGATGCTCCGTTCAGGCCATAGGCCCTACTTCTCTCCTCTCTCATCATTTATTCTTTCTACTGACTTCGATTTTAATCACGTTGATTCGGAAATTTTATCTGCAGTGGGTTTGGGTTATTGTTTGAAGACTGTTAGTGTTCAATATTGACGACTTGCATTAGACACTATGCCGACACATTTGTTTGTTATTGACATTTCACACAGCCTGCCTATGAAATTTAGTACTAGTATGGAGTACCTGTACTTGGGCCGACTTGGTAATAAAGACATTAAGGAAACCTTGGAGAAACTAGCCAAAGTTTTGGCTATGCCTTGTGTTGTGTGTCATGAAGTTAATGGTTGAGTAAAAGTACATTTATTGGACATGTCTTCTCATCCAGTTTATTTTTCTGTTCTTACATGTGACATCTGTTTTTCTATTTAGACATCGAAATGCGGCTTGGCTTTCTGGGTCGCCTGAGTGATCTGCCAATCAACGGTCACCTGTTGCAGCAGCAAAGTAGTCTTACCGACATCCACAGGCCAGGACATCCTACAGGTACGGCAACTCACTGTGTTTGGTGTTTCACTCTTCGAATTAAAACTAAAATAAAACCACAGCATTTCCATGAACTGATTTTGAAATGCAAAAATACTTTCTTAACATCTCTATCAAATGCAAGCTCAAACGGACCATGTAGGGATTACTAATTAGTAGAATGGAGATTCTTTCAATTCAAAACCAGTTCACTGATTGGTAATATTGAAACAATAACTGTGCATAGTTAATGTCTGCTGTGCTTATCAAAATGTAGGTTGGTAATAAATGATAGCAAATGGATAACAAATCAAGAAAGATGGCTTTTGTTTTTGTAATTGCTTCATGTAACATGTGGTATTTTTTTTTAAAGTTAAATTTGGGCAGGGCTAATATTTATAGTCTAACCATTGTACATTACTATATTAATATTAAAAATGTTACTGGCCTAAAAAGTAGAATAGGTATAAATATATTGTACTACCTATGTAGTGCAACATTTACATTCAGTGTTGGGTGCTTGATGCTTACAGAACCGCCAGCGACCCCACAGAACCAGTTTGCGTGGCATCCTTCAGGCGAGATTCACATGAGCGTGGGCAATCAGGGGAGTGTCGCAATGGACACGAGAAACCACAACAAGGAGACGGAGGACGTGGAAGTCATGTCCACCGATTCGAGCAGCAGCTCATCGAGCGACTCTCAGTAGCTTTGTCGTCATCTCACGTCGTAGGCCTACATTTCTGTCACCAGCTGAGCTAAACGAATTGTTATTATTGAGTCAACACCAACCAAAGGAACGTTCTCAAAACCATAGACCGTGAATAGGTTGTCTTGTTGAAAGTTATTACTAGATCTTGATTGCCAACTTTGTACATTAGAGGTGTGGCATTACAAAAACAAAACTGATGAGCTCTCAGCATAATAGTGAATGTACACAATGTAAGCCTGTTGTATATAATATACTGTATCTTTTTATTGGAGTAATGTTTTGCCATAAGGTGTATCTTTTTGATAAGAGTGCCCTATCTACCAGTACTCTTAATGAATGATGTATTTAGTTTAGTATTTATATTCCAAATAAAATCAAGCCAACTTTTGTAATATTTTTTTTATGTATGGGCATCGCATATATTCCTTCATCAAATGCAAATACTAGTAAAGTATTCAACTAGTCCTATCAATTAGCAATTTTCTGAGTTCTTTGAGATGGGACTTTTGGGTGATGATGTCAACATTCAGGTTCAGGTTATTCTTGGATTTCAAAAATTATGATCTTTGGGCTTTATAACCCTTCAATCTTAAATAAGTGTGTTAACCGACCTTGATGGCTATCTATAAATAAAGCTTCAAAACATGTGACTTCTGTTTGATAAAGTTGTGCAGGTGTTTAACGATGTAAAATATTCCAGTCACTAGAGTTGAACAATGGAGGAGTCAAGAAAAAATGTTGCGTCACGAAATTCTATTTTACTCTGCTCTTGCCTGCAGCTCTCAAATGAAATTCATGTGTACTATAGCAAATAGGAGAGGGTGCATGATGATATGGTACTTTGGCATGGTGGCACTCTACTATTTTACTAAGCAAGGTTGAATATGTGGTTGAATGTTTCATATGCTGTATCTGAAGTATTTTCCAATACACCCCTACAATATTTTTTTGGTACAATAATGGCATTCTTGCAAATTTGAAGGCCTTGATACATCCAAGATTTTGATTTCCCCTCTCCAGGTTATCTATAGTTGTGCACTGCTTCCAGTCCAGAAAATACAGGGTTCAAATCTCCGAAGGTAGCAGTCATTTCGTATTTCGCGGGTATTTTAAGTCGTAACCACCTCAAATCGAGGTGGCTGTGGAAAAGACTGTCACGTGGAATTTGTAACATCTGTTTGTGTGGGGAGCTGTCAGTACAAAATTACAAAAGTTAGGTTAGGGGAAATTGCCTTGTCGGCAGAAATTAGTATTGATACTAGGTAAGATTTTAAGCTTTGGTTTAGAATATACGTGGATACCACCAAGTACGGCATTCTGGCCTTATAATAGCTGGATTTCTAAGCGTAGAGTAGCGTAAACGGTAAGGCGCCTAAACCTGAGCCTAGGCCTAGCTAGCCTACCCCTTTAATTCATTCCACCAGATTCCATACGATATTCTGGTGACTTCAGAGCTTACACTAGAACTCAAGTACATATTTGTCGCTATGTAAATCCGAGAGGACCCGTGTTCGATTACCGGTTGGGGTCAAACTTTTTCGATTAGGCCTAGCCTAGGCTTATTATTTTCATTCCATTAGAGAAAACAAGTAGGGCTAGGCCTATTATCATTGCCTTATACATATATTTTTTTTACCCACAATAAGAAACGTATTCAGATGTTATCCAGGCCTAGGCCCTAGGGTATGTAGACTAGCCATAGGCCTAGGGCCTAGGCCTACACTAGAGAAAATCTATCTGAAGGCAATTAGCACTCTGTGCAGAATGAGTCTGCAAGAAAGCAGCGGCCGTGGAATGCAGTGCAGACCAAAAGTTGTATCTATCCAGCACAAGGTCTAGGCCTACTTGATCTCCGCCCTTTCAGCTTGTGCAAACTCCCAAGTAAAATCGTCGCAATCCATTCCACATTGTAAAAAATCGCATGTTATTCAAAACGCGAGAATCATTAAGAAAAACAAATTTATTATGGCTAAAAATGGTAAAATTGATATACTTTCAATCCTTTTACTCTGTCAATTTAATTTAGGGTACATGACCGGTCTTGCGTCTCCCAGTCTTGTGAGCGTCCGTCAATATGCATAATATGCCTCCTTAGCTACATCCCTTTCATATTACAATGTTGGAGTTTGGATTTCTCATCCCCTAAAAACCAGTATTGTAAACGCTACTGTTTTAAAGTAGCATGCTAAAGCTACCGCTACTTCCGCTTAAAAAGTAGCGCGCTACCGTTCACGCTACTTTTTTAAAAAAGTACTACTAAAAGTACACGCTACTTTTTTTAAAAAGTAGCGCGCTACTTTTCGCGCTACTTTTCGAAAACAACAAGTATGACATATCACGCAAAGCTACAAACCAAATAAACACCGTGGTTTCAAGTTTCTGGGAGTAGCACACTATTCTAAAAATAATTGTATGCTACAAAAGTTTATGCTCATATTATAGTAATTTATTATTGCTGACTGTGTAGAATGTAGATAGTTATTTATTTATTTATTTAGGATTTAAATACAGCTATACAGCCATTTTACATTAAACCTTTAAACGTAACATTATAACATTATACATTCTTTTTTTTATTAAAAAAAAAAAAATTTTATATATATATATAAAAAAACAACCAATACATGCATACAGGTGAGAATCGCATTTGGCGCATCCTCTGCTTTTAACTACTGGTTTACATAAAGGCAAATTGAGGTACTTGGAATGATTTTAAGTTGTTGGCAAATATGTCATACAAAGAAGATTGGGGAAAAGAATTAAATGTAGGCCTAGTAGGTAGGCGATAGAAAAGCGATCTTTTGGTAATAGATAGTCTAAATCTAAAGTCTTGAATAAAAATAAAAAATAATGTGTGGAATAGGTTGGTGAGACGAGTATACTTGTTTAGATCAACCTAGTATACAAAAGCAGTGCGTTATAATTAGAGATGCAAGTTTTTCGCAATGCGCGATAAAACGAAAAGTGTAACAAAACACTCTAGAGTGCTGGTTTCAACATTTCTTAACATTATGCGTCACTGGGATTCAGATTCAAATCGCGAAATAACACCATAAAATGCTTATAAAACGAATTATGAGTTTATTCGCGATATAACACCATAATTGCCACTTTCTAGCAAAATAACACCATTATTAACAGTAATTCGTAATTTTGTATTCCCTTCCGTTCAAATCTTCACAAGAATTACGAGATAAAAAGCGAAAATAAGCAGTCCGCATCATCACCACTTACTTCTCTGCAGTCTAATCTAATCTTTGACGCCCATCACTATGTATATACATTTAGGGCCATACACGTATAATAGTTTAGAAAATATAACCTTTTTTAGTTTTATGGTGTTATGTAAAAACATGATTTTCGATTAAAGAAACAATAACACCACAAAACACCATAATTCTCAATTTCTCAAACGAAAAGTGAAGAAAAATAAAGCCATTTTCTTGCATCTCTAGTTATAATAGTAATAGGTATCTGTAAATATTAACAAATTATGTAGAAGGTAAACAGACATTGTAAAATAAATAGAAAACTTTCAAACTCGGGACCGACCGTAGTCGGCCGTCCGAAGTACTCAATACTCATCAACCATTGACCCACGAAGATATTTACGACCATGTCAAGTTGGGGTAGGTTTTATGAGTTTAGTATGTAAGGTGAGGGTCAGTCAGTGTTCAAAAAACTTGAGCCAGGGAAGGAAAATAAAGTAGCGGAAATTTCCGCTAACGCTACTTGAAGAATGTAGCATGCTACTAGCTACGCTACCACGTTTTTTAAAGTAGCGCGCTACCATCCCGCTACTGAAGAAAAGTAGCATGCTATTGGTAGCGCGCTACTTTCCAACACTGCTAAAAACTAATTCCTAGAGGTAGATCTCAGTGAGCCCACTCCACTTTGCCACTGATCTACATAGCACAGGAAAGATAATTTGCCCACATTCAACTTCTCCATTAGTATAATGACTTACCTCTTAGTCTTACATCGAAAGCCCTTTTAAATTTAAAACATGCATTTGCTTGTTTCCTCTATATTGCCTAGACCTGTGTAAGACATTGCAATATCAAACATTGTTCATGTAGTGTAAATATAAATTTCAGGGCATGGAGTTGACATGTGCTGTGCAGACATATGATTGGGGCAAACTTGGCAACGCTAGTTTTGTAGCTCAACTAGCTCAATGCAACAACGCAGACTTCAAACTTGAGGGAACAACGCCTTATTCCGAGCTATGGATGGGAACACACCCAAACGGTCCTTCGGTCATCAAGGATACTCAGGAGGGCCTTAACGAGTGGATATGTGCACACCCAGAGTCTTTAGGTGATAATAGTCGGCAAAAGTTTGGGGATCAACTACCATTTCTATTCAAAGCCTTATCCATCAGAAAAGCATTATCAATTCAAGCACACCCTGCAAAGGTAAGACAAAGAAATCAGAGTCTAAGTGATGTATTTATCCTGGCGTTGTCACAAAAATGTTACTCTGCCATACAAAATGTGGATGGACATATTTTTGGCCAGTCTTGTGATTCAAGAAAGAGCTTCATGTAAATGTACAAGTACATTTAAAATTGTTTTGCAATCACATAGCTGACCTGTTAACTTGTATAGTCAAGTATACTGAGTAGGCCTATAATAAAATACTTATTCAATATTTAATAATGTCACCCAAGAGTAGACTAGCCTATAGAGTGCATAAATTGCAAAATGGAAGTACGTACATGTTGTATTTAAAAACAATATCTACTTTTAAAATTTAGGCTAAGTAACGTCTTGCTCAAAGAATGTACATTTAGGCTTTGACAGAACATCTGTATACAACATCTAGTTGAAGTGACTAGCACTAGAGAACAGACATTAATAACTAGACCAATATTTTCGAAACATGTGCTATCAACTGAATCAAATACAGATCGTCACATGATGTAATTATTCTTGATTTGACGTGCAATATAACCAAGACGAGATGGCCCTTTAATAGGACAAATATAATCCGTCCTGGCGAATGATTTACAGGAACATGCGGAACGACTTCACGCGGAACGTCCCGACATTTACAAGGACCCAAACCACAAGCCTGAACTCGCAATCGCTTTGACTCCGTTCGAAGCGCTTTGCGGGTTTCGACCCATCTGCAAAATCAGACAACATTTGGTCTCCGTTCCCGAGCTAACGTGCGTTATCGGCGAGGAGAAGTCGTCGGAGCTCTTGACCAGTGATGAGGCCGGCATACAGATGGCGCTCAAGGGATGTTTCCGAGCGTTGATGACTTGTCCGAAAGAGAAGATCGAAGCACAGCTGCGCGCGTTGATCACGAGACTCGGAACTCTAGGTGAGGGCAACATTATACGTCTTAAGAGCGAAGAGTACTTCAACGTCAAAAACCGCACAAAATTTTAATTTTAAAATTATATCTCAAGAATGGACTTCAAAATCAAGCCCTACAAACTAAATGAAATATCATTATCATTAGCATAGTTATTTTGATTATTAGTGATAAAATTAAAAACAAATTTAAACCATCCTGATTATATAATGTTAGAGCATTTAGAATGTAGGGCTTACCAAACCACAGTGTGCTGTTGATTCAGATTTTCGATTTCCAAGGCTATTCTTGAGATATAATTTTAAAATAAAGATGTTGTGTGGTTTTTGACGTGGAGGTACCCACCACTACCCTTCGATCTTAAATTCGAAATCATCTTGTCGAGCTTTATTTTTTGATGCGCACGTTCGTAATGTACTTCAGACGAGTCTTCTCGTGCGCTTCTCGAAGCGCCCCTCGTGGAGCGGCTTCACACCGAGTATCCCGGAGATGTCGGGGTCTTCAGCGTCTACCTGTTGAACGTACTCACGTTGAAACCTGGCGAGGCCGTGTATCTAGGACCCAATGAACCACACGCGTACTTGGCGGGAGGTGAGAATGAGACGAAATTTACTATTTGTTATTTTAGGGTCTAAAATGCTTGTTTGTGGAATACAAGTAGTTTTAATGGTTAAAACTGTCAAGGCAATATTTTTATGCATCAGGATAAAAGAACGATATCTAACTGTACATCTTTATAATCGGTAATAGTCTACACTGACTTCAAGGACACGTCACATCACGACGGAAACAGGAGTAAACAAATAGGTTCTTCTTCTTTGTGTGCTAGATTGCATCGAGTGCATGGCGTGTTCCGACAATGTGGTGCGTGCCGGTCTGACTCCAAAGTTCCAAGACGTCGAAACGCTGTGCGAAATGCTGACGTACATAAGTGAACCGGCCAAATGCAAGCGTTTCTCGCCGAAGAAAGAAGACGACTATACGCAGATCTTCCAACCACCTGTGCCAGACTTTGCAGTGGCATCGATTGTTGTTAGTATACATTGTATTAATAGGCTGTACTAGTTGATATTACGTATATAGTAGTGTTGCCCAACGATATCGCTCGCGATATCGTCGTATCAAAATTAACATCGATATCGCGACATCGAATTTTTTCGGCGGTAAAAAAACAGTACATAAGAAATCATAGTCAATTTAAAGTGTTTTCGCCGTGGCCTGCAGTACGCGTTGCTGCAGTTAGTGCCTTCACGTCTATTACCCCCCCCCCCCCCCCCCCCCCCCCCCGGAGGATTATCACAATCAACTTGAAAATTTTCCGCCCGTGGCCTGCAGTATGAGATGCTGCATAGCGATTAAGGCTTGAATTCGCGGTGTCGCGTGATGACGAGTCAACTGTCCGGGATCGGCTATTGACAGCCGTAAAAGTATCAACGCAACATCTGAACAACAAATGTCTCCACGCAAACAAAGGGAACTCGCCGGCCCGTGCGGCCATCTGTGTGTGGGGCGGGGGGGGGGGGGGGGGGGTAGATGTATAAACTGCAGCAACGCGTACTGCAGACCGCGGGAGAAATACTTCAAGTTGACAATGATATCCTCGAGGGTTGGGGGGGGGGGGGGTTGTTAGGTACTCAAGTGACAACACTGCAGCAACGCATACTGCAGACCATAGCGGAAATATTTTAATATTTTGAGTTGACCACGATATCGCAATATTTTCGATAGGCCTGACACTACCATATCGATATCGAAATTAACGGCGATTTTCCCACGATATCGATATCGTATCGAATAATCGATATCGTTGGGCAACACTAGTATATAGATGATGAGTTAAATACGATCTTATTTAACATGTGTATTTAAGACAAACATTTTAGGTCTTTACAGGGACAAATTACAGTATAATATTTATTTAAAACTGTAAGATAATTTTTCATTTTCTTTTCAGATACCATCTGGTGTTGCGAATTATTGCCTTATTACAAGGAGAGTTGCGTCCATTATTATCGTTACAGAAGGAGTTGCCACCACAGACCAGTTTGAATTACATAAGGGTTCTGTCGTGTTTGTGTCTGCGGATCAAACAATAGCCGTTAAAGTTGGGCCAGCGGGAATAGTAATGTATCAAGCGTTAAGTAACATGTAGATGTTTATCGGTCACATCTTAACATCAAGGCCCGATCTATGAAACGACTGTATGCATCAAATGCACTTCCATGCTCGCTCATGACCTCCTCATATTGCACTCTACTTTGGAGCTCAATTAACACGTTCGGCTCAGCTGACGAGCAGTTGGCAATATTCAATATTAACCTGCCTAAACTTGCCTAAAATGTTTGTACTGATTTTACAGATTTACAAGTGGTTAATCATTAAATAAGTTATTATACATTATAGTACTATTTTTTTTTTTTTTTTGCAAGCAAATGGAATAGTAATTTATTTAAACAGCAGACAGCTGTTATAGGTAGGTACTGGTTTGTTCCTGTGTTAGAACAGTAAGGCTTGGTAGCTAAATGTATGTCTGGATGGTAGTAATTATGAGGGTTAAGGAGGGTTAAGGACATGGTCTCATTTTTGGGGAAAAAATGTTTTTTTTTATGGGAGCATGTAAAAAGAAACAAACGGTTCATATGGCTAGTAAACATTTTTGTTGTCTAGTTAGTATTTAATTTTGAAATTTTCCACTACACTGCTGCCAACTTGGTAGCGGTATTTATTTTACAATCATAAATGTACTGACATTCACAAAGGTACTTTAGAAATATAATTTAGCCACTTTGTTTTAAAAAATGCTTCATATGGTTGCACCCTACTTACCTTTATTTTGGAGTTTCCATGCGATATTTTCTCCCACCAATGATCACAACTCGCAATGATGGTGCCTCCTGTGGCCACTGCATAAGCTTATCTGACACAACTTCGGCACTACATAAAAACGATGGTCTCTCAATTTTGTGACATGGTTATTTTACTACTAAGTTTTGTGTGACATTAAAGTGATATTCTAATAAAACTCATAAATTTAAATTTAATGAGGCACACCTAATTAATTGCTGAAAACTAGATTGACATCATTCAGTCTTTGGCCAGACAATGTGTTAAAATTAAGGAGCCTATGTTGTGTACGTTTTTTAATTTCAACACAAGCATATTACCACAGTATAAGGAGCATACAGTAACGAAAGTGGTATGCCTGGCACAGCAGACGACTTGCGGCATGGAAGCGGGTGGCGTTCGTAGCGGTGGGTTAGACCAAACTCAACGAGACCATGGACGAGACCTGGGGGGAGGGGGAGAGGGATACCTCCTCGCCACCCCTCGCCCACAACATAAGCTAACTCGGATAACTCGCCGCCAGGGCGACCGTAGCTGCGCGCGCAGGAGTTTGCCGATGGAATATCACCCAAGTTTCGGTACTGTATGCTCCTTATACTGTGATATTACCAACTTTGTTTGATTATGCTACATTTAATAGAAGCCATTAAATGTTATTTATGAGGAACTATATTTAGTATTTACATATAACTAGTTGCATTTATTTTTTTCATTTTTTTTTTTTAGTCTGGTTAAGAATTAAGACGGATCCCTGCTCATGGTGACCAGCGCCCACAGAGAGGCCGCTCGTGCATATCGTTGATCATATCTTCTCATTCTCATCTCTTTGTGACCTGAATGCACCTCAACTTAAATAAATGCCGCACCTTTGTCAAGTTTTTTAAAGATGTATTCAAATTTCAAAGCTTAGTTGCCACCATGATTAAATGGCTATTCAAGTATTGATACTGATTGCGATAAATAGGCCTAATGTAAGATCTAACTCCCAGTCCAGTATTATGTGAATTCGGAGAAACCCAGGTAGATCAAAGCTTTAAACTGTCCTCTTGTCGAGTTTAAGATTAAGTTAAAGATTAAGTGGAATAACTATTTATAATAATTAAACATAATGGAAGGGGTACAAGGCTGCAGCACATTTGGACTCAGATTGACAAAATTGGGAAAAGTTATGTCATGAAATAAGTAAGAAAATGATGGATTAGGGCTAGACCTACTGGTAATTTAAATTTATAGAAAAGTTAATTAAAATGATGATCTTGTAGGCTCACGGGATAGGGGGAATCGCGGTATTAAAACTGCGTGAAATTGTGACGTTTTAGCAATATCTCAAGGACGCTGCACAACAGAAAAAGTGAGAATGCTTCCCCCTTTGGGTTCGATAGAACTTAAGACTACAAAACACATTCCTAACATCGGTATTAATCACTAGGATTTTAATTTTTTATTCACCTTGACACGATGAGAACCTTATCAATATCGAATATCGATCTTTGGTTGGTTATCATCGCTCACTCATCAATACCACAGTTTTGCCTTAGTCGCTTTAAAATTAAAGTCCGCCACTAAAAATCAGTTATGTGACTGAGTTAGTCGACTCTGAATACGAATTCATTAATTTATACAAGAAGTATTTTCCTTTAAATCTTATGTTCTCACTTATTGATGAAGTGAAGTGTTCTTGACATAATATGATTCTAGCTACATACTTGACTACTTACCTGGCACTTGCAACACAGTTGGACAGACACACTAAACTCATGAATGTAGACACTAGTGTAATTGCTTACTTATCTTTATTTTGAAGGCAACAATGAAATGTACTTTTATATAAAATAATACTCCAACAATAGGAATTAATCCAAATCACACTCAAGATGCTTATTGATGAAAATAATGATTCAATATTAATACTTAAATAATACTTTAACTTGATCACTGACAAGTGAAGATTGCATATTATTACATTTCACATCTCTAAGCACCATCTTCAAACAAGGATAACGACACTGAAACGTATACTATTGGCACCCACAAATTGCAGTATAGAGCACATACATTACATAACAATGTTCAATAGAAACTAAATCAAATGGTTCTATCTTTTAAAAGTCAAAGTCAAACTATTTTCTTGAAGTGCCTAATAAAAGTTTAGTTCCTTATAAAAAAAAAAAAAATGATAGCAAATAATGTACAATATACATCTGCAATTTACAGGGCTCAATATTAATTTGAACAAATATTTCGTTTATACTGTATAAACGAGTGGCACTGCAATAGTGCAGTAGTACAGTTCGAACATTGTAATGTTACTTATAGTCTCACTACTGAGTCCATTTTGAAATATTGCAGTGAATTGAAACTACGTACTATTTTGTCAATACTTTGTTAATGGCTTCAGGCAGTGTTCTGTGTTTTAACATGTTAGTTTATATGTTTTTACGTTATTATTTATTTACAATACGTACTTTAAGCACATAATTTTGTTAAATTACCAATGTAAGTACAAATTAACTGCATAGATAAGGTGCACATGCTTATCTATAACAAAGTACAGTATTATGCTTCTATAGAAAGTAGGTACAGTATATGTTTTACTGGGTAGTTCATTGTAACAGGCTGCCATGTGTAATTTTTAGAGTTTGTTATTTGGTTGGGTTGAACTATGGAGTTTCTTTCTAATACAACTGGAAACATAAATTTCATTAACTAGTGCAAATTTCAGACAACTACACTAGCTGAAGACTTCCTTCCTTACAAGTCCTTAAAAGAGACTTCTGTGAAAAATGAAAACACAATAACTTCATTAACATTTCCTCATCAGACTTGATTTTTTCTTATAAGACTAAGAGGAAAGCTTTGTCAAAATGAGAATTATATCATGGGATAATATCAAATGGTAGTCAGAACAAGGGTTAAATTTCACAGCAGCCAAGCTGTCTTGATTGCATTGTAACACTAGCGTAGCGTTATAGCAGTAAACAACTTAGTACTTTTTCCCTCCAATTTCTCTAATCATAGTTGAAGAAAGTCAACGCAGTATTTGTGGTAAGCTGTAAAATACTCTCTTGAACAGAACTTCCATAACTACCCAAATACATCTGTACCATAATTGTATTGCACGCAGTCAAGGGCACTAAACTACGATGCATTTAACAATGGCTAGTTAAAATAGATTATTTATAGGGAAACAGAAATGCTGATGCCAAATAACGGATGCTAAAGAAAATTACTGAATAGTTTCTTTAAAGTTCACATAAAATATGCAAATCCTTAATTTAACACTAGCTTGAAGATGGTGCTTTGTTTAATAGATGGAACGTCATCTTCGTAGCTCAGTGGTTCCCAACCATTTCGTACTTGCAACGTGTCATGCAGACAACTCATGGCAGATATAAATAATACATTACACTCATTCATTATCTACGTATATCACTTCATGGAATGTTTGTTGCTTTCACATGCTTTTGATGGTGCACTGACTTAACAATTAAAAACAATACATCAGCTAAGTCCAGTTTACATGCTACATTTGGCTTATTCTCCACCTTCAACGTCAACCTACAGCAAAATAAATTAAAAGTAATGTCTTAGCAGTGCTCGAAACAGAGAGTGGTGAACGAATAGTTTCACTCATGGATACTGTATGTTGCTGTTTGGAAGACTGTTTAGGGATATGTTGGTGCAATTCCATTCGAGAACTAGCAAACCAAAAATAGTAGCCATCAACATAATAGAGGTAGATATTTAGAATATAACACCGTGAGGGGAAGCAGTCTAGAAACTTGAAATATAAAATTATATTTTTTGAGTTGGCATTAAATTAAAAATGCCAATGTTTTGACTAGGTAGAGGCATCATGCTTCAGACTTATTTGAACCCAAATGAAACCATATTCTAGTGCGCTATTACAGCTATTACATATGTAACACTCATAAAATGAATAAGTAATTGATCTCGTTTACTTCAGCTCCATTAAAGAGGTAACGTGATATAAGTTAAAGGCTGATTGCTCGTTGATAAGATTCACATTTCAGTCATTAGATTGTAGATTCACCTTGTTTCGAGCACTGCTTTCAATCTGTCTTCATTTGCTTTCATTCAGCCACTATTTAGTAGACAAACCATTAAGTTGGGAATTGCAGTAAATAACTTTCACTATAAAAATAACGCTGCAGAGCCACAGTAAAAAGGCACTTTAATAACGTGTTTTTTAACGTGTGGATAATAGTTTCTGATAAATTCTAATGGAATTTCTATTCTAACAAACAAACAAATTCTAATGGAACCTCAAAAAACAGAATCTTTGTAGAAAATACATTATAAATATTTTATTCTCAACTTAAGTCCCCAGTCACCTTTTGAACTTCCATCTAGGAACTTCTACATATTGGCATTCAAATTTGACATGAAGGTAAACACAATATTTAAAAGATTATCTTGTCTGTGATAACGCAGGCATTTCGGATTTCTTTGCAACCACGAGGCATGATAGATGTTCGAGTAATACTTCCCCAGGTTTCAATACCAGTTCAGTGGTTGGGGAGATTTCTGCCATTGTTCTGATATTGTAAGTCAAGTTACCTTGTTGATAGGGTTTATAGAGTGCTCATGCCAATATTGCTACCAAACATTTTATTCAAAGAGGGAAACTGCAACAGCATTTGCGACAAAAATTTTATGAATCATTTGTTTAATATTTTAATGATATGTGTAGTATAATGACTGAAAGTTATCAACACAAGAAACACAAAACTTATAAAGTTGTTCTGGATCCATCAGTAACACTAAAAGGCATTTATGTTAATTCGAGACAATATTGATTTAAATATATATCCGTGTCTCCAGTGAAATTGCCAATTACCATGGGTTACCTTCTACAAATGTTAGATTACTAACCTATTATAATATAACTTAATGTAAACTTTAATTACATGCCTTAATAAGATACAAACCTTTGAAAAAACTACCATTTTAAATTTGAATACAGGATATTTTAGTTTGTATAGTTTGGCAGTTGGGAACCACTGCTTTATAATAAATCAACATTTTAACAAGTTATTTTAAGATCTTGTCATAAAAACACTACGTATTTGAAAGGTTTGCACGCACAAACTCTTTTTAGTACATGTATGCCGGTATATAGTTTAAGCTCTAGTCATAAGTAGCCGAAGGAAGCTGGATATCGTATGTCACCATCGCATTTAGCCGAGTCCGTGGTCTTCGAAGAAACCTTGCGGAGTTTCTTCCTACAACGAACAAAGTTCATAAAACATACAAAAACATATATCTACAAATGATAGGGACTGACTGGTTGGGCCAATAGGAACAATAGTAACTATTAAGCTATAATAGTCAGATGACATTTACTCAAATTGAAAATGGAATCATTTTATACACATATAACTATTTCAGTTTACCTACAACAGTGTTTTGTTTTCACTTTGAAGAGCATATTTCTTAAAGAGAAAAAAATTACTACATTATAATGGTGTACTTGTACATATAACTGATCAGTGATTACAGACCACAGATAAACAAAACATCATACTACATACTAACATAGTGGTGATACAAAGTGCATCTACAATATCTCTTCCTTGTAAATATAAGAGCATCAGGTAGTACTACATTTAGTATAAATTATTCTATACCTAGGCCTATAAGATATATTGAGTTATCTTACACACTAGGAGCACTTTTATTATAAAGATTTACATGGTAAGGTAAGCAATGTTGCACATCATCAAATTGTCATATATTAAAAGAGCGAAGGCGAAACAAAGGTCTGAGTAGCCTACATCTACATAGTATATTGTGTGATTATGCAATATGCGCAATAACGGAATGGATATGCTCGAGGGTGGTTGAAACGCTCATGCCAAACTCATCCATACAATTATAGCTCTTGCCTAAAAGCCGACGAGCATGCGTCCTAGAACCGTAGCATGTATTCAATTGCAAGACAATAAAAGAAAGTTCACAGTACTATTAGCATATCAGAATTAGACTTCACATATTTCAAATATGACACTGGTAACCTTACATTGAAGACTGAACAAAATGTGAAGAACAATTAACTTCCTACTGCAGTTTTAACAGTGACCATATGAATGAGAAACTAACCATGGTTGAAAGTCATACCAACCAAGTGTAGAATCCATCAACGTTGTTCCTAGCATCGTTAAAGACTGTCTGAATATAAGAATTGAAAATATGTTTGTTTTCCACTTAATTTCCAACGAAAATATTGAGTAAAGCTAAATCTATGAAGAAATAAAATACATTTTGTATGTATTACTACATTTTATATATTAATATTTGATAGTTTGAACTGTGGAAGTATGACAAATTGATGGATGCTCGTGTGTGCTTTGTTAAAAATAGCTTCTATATAGAAATAAATAATCCATCTAGGATTGAAAGATCACCTATAAGATTTCTTTTATAGAAAGATTCACATTTCAGTATTTCTATTATAAAAAGATCTAGAAATACAATACGTAAGTTGATATTGCCGTATTTCAATTTATTACTTTGGTTCTAGTTATTTCCTGATGTTATTGCTAATTCTCATAGTCCCATCGTTTTGAGGTGCGTAGACAGAGCCGGGTGTCTGGAAGGAGCGAGTCGTAAGGACACCGACTATAGAAGCCCTATCTCCCTCAGCGCCCCTTCCACCGCTTCATCCTTCACAAGGGAGAGACAACACTGGATTTACCTACGTAGGCTCAACACTACATTAGGCTACTTCTCTTAAAGACCTAAGGCGACTCAAGCAGCAAACAGGTGTTAAGCAAGGTATGTAACGAATTCCATGCAGAAAAATATTAGTAAAAAACAATCTCAAAGCAAAAGCATTACAAGACTCCGGGACACGTATGCGGCAGAAAACATGCTTCCAATAAAACTGTCCATCCTTGAAAATTTGCTTTTATCTTGCAGAACAGAGAAGTGCTTTGCAGAAATTAATTTCTGTTCCACCTCCAAAGCGTTTAACCATAACAAGTACCTGCCTAGCGGTGGGGGAGGAATGGCGGGGACACGACTGGGGGGCGGGGGAGGGTGTTGCTACAGCTCTGTCGGAGGATGATTTGAACGAACCAACAGGGTAAATGCCGACCAACTGCCAATAGCAGAACGGGACAGAAACAGTGACAATGACAATGACAATGACAATGCTTACATGTTACCAACAAGTTCGACTTGTAATGCTAAAAATGTTATTTTATAAGCTGCTATTAAATATGTAAAACAATACAATCCGTATAATAAACATGTATGGTAAAATCCTAACCAAAACGAGCTATGTCATGCATCAACCCTCCCCCCACAAATCCTAGTAGAGTATAATCACTTGGTGTGTGTGTGATGGGAGGGGGCTAAACTTAGACAAAATGTACTGGGCTGGAACCATAAACATGTTTCCGTACTGAATTAGTAATGCGTTTTCAAAATGGCCTTCTTGTCACCTGATATCTATAGCTAGCTACTATTGATTCCAAGGCATTGAACCATCCACTCAAAGGAAATGGATTTGTTTTGGGATAGGAATAGATTTGAAGCTACTGTACTGACCATAGGCAACAATATGGGTAAGAATGACTATTATTGCCAGTCGTTTTGTAATACTAATATCTAGTGAAATGGTATAAATAAATAAAAGTAAAATATTTATAATCAACAAGAAATAATATTTTATAACATTATCCTGAACTACAAAACAATCAGTGAACAATGAACACATACAGTACACATTAACAGAAATAGCATAGGCCTACCATACATAACATTTAAAAGTTACATGAAACACTTAGATCCATCAATTACAATACTAGTAGCCTATTGTAAGAGCAGCAGTAGCACGTATGTATATATACAGTTTCTCAACAACATGACTTGTGCACACATTAAGGAACTGGGTTGTTACCTTTGCTTCTCAATATGTGATGCAGACAGCAAAAATAGATCTCACAATAAAAATAAGATTTTGAAGAAAAAATATCAGTAATTTACAGGCTTACTATGACTTGCATTCCTTGAAACAAAACCTCTTGCAATACGGTACACCACAATATAGGTATTTATATAGTAGTATAGGGGTGTATGTATATGTATGTGGTATGATGATGATGATGATGATCATATATATTTAAAAACTTTGCATTTAGGGCAGAAAACTAGCCATAAGTTCGAACACAGGCAAGATGGGGCTGTAGTGAGGGCTATCCAATATGTACTATCATAAATTGTGACCATAACGTCACTGGATTTCTTTTGATATCTACTTTCAAGGACAATATTGAATTCTTGAAGTCTGAGTCAAAGTAACAGTTGTAGTCTATCGAAATCTTATTGCTCAAAACGCCAAAATCTAAAGAACATGAGATCAGGGGGAGACATATAAATTATTATAAATAGTTAAATACTGTACACAAAATCATAATATGTACCATATTGGCACTGCTAACAAAACAAAACCAAAGATTACTCTTTTCGAGATCTGCATCACATATTCATAACCTAAACGTAGTTCATGATGATCTTATGATCTTATGCGCCCAAATAAATTATTACAGTACATCCCTACTACTAAAAGTAAAACAATCACTAAATAATTAGTAGGCTACATACTTCCAATTACTAGGCCTATACAAAACTTTGGTTAATGAAATCAAGTAAACTAGGTGTAAGAGATAAAAAAAATGTATGCATACTATGACTAGGACCCAACTGATAATCCTGTTGATGTTTGCACTTTTAGACAATTTACAAGTGAATTATTGAGTGATTTGGAACACTAGAAACAATTCTTTTTAAGGATTACAAATCCTTTACAAAATTTCTGCACATGAAATTCTCCAACATGTGTGAATAATAAAAATAGCATCCTGTTTGCCCTTTGTTAAACTGGTACTACATAACCTAAAAAGTTAAAAGCACATAAAGAGCACCAACCATTTTGGTATTATGTGTAGCGTACCGATACTTTGCTATCGTGCGTGAACTTCGATATCTGAAGGTCACAAAGGAATTTGTTTTACATGCCTTTATCTAGCATAACCTAACAACAAAACCTAGCTAGCTTCTGGCTGGATGGCAATATGACCTACAGAATGTCTTATCAGTATCACATTTGATATTACCTCCAAGTATAAACAAACCAAGCATTGATTAATGGCAATAATGTACAAATTTAGCACTGGTAATTCATAAGATAGGCCCCTATGTATAATGCATGTATAAATTTGATGTAGATGCTCATTTCTGAAATCAACCTCCCATAATAACCCACTGACATATATACAATATTATGTAGGATGTGATAATCGATAAATGGCACGATAGTTGCTGTTTATTATTGGGTTGATGCAGTTGACCATAGTTAAATTAAAATGCTACATTCATCTGAAGGACAATCTATAATACACCCAACAACCTGGACAACATCTTACCAGTTAAAGATATTAATGCCTGGAAATATGTGAAACAGGATGGGATAGGGTAGGTGGACAGAAGAGGTAAAACTGGTACTGCGGCTGTTACACACTTGGACTAACTGTTAAACGTGGAGGTTCCAAAAAGATTGAACTCTGTCATCTTCCATTCACTAAAACTAAAATTTTCGATAAGACTTTTTGACAATATTATTGCAGTCTTATTTACTAATTTATTATATAGCCCTATATATGACAAGATTACGATAAGGTTGATACTCCAACAGGAAACTCAATTTTGATTATCAGACTGTCAGACCTGTCCAAAACGTCCAACTTTGAGCAGAATGTTTTTCAGTTATTATGTATTTTCAAAATACGTACAACCTGTCAAGCCTTTCATCTCAGTGGAACTGCTTTCTTATTTACTGAAATTTTACTCAAATTCTCAACATTTCGACTCCCTTCAGCTAGTACATATAATGTTAGCTACGGCATGGTATTGTTATGATGAAATAATGTCATACATTTTGAATTTTGACCATAAGGGATCACTGATCAGATTCAAAGATTCAATGATAAAATTAAAGTGATCAGAAAGACATGGTGAAGTTCAAATGTATTTTCATAGTAGGCTACTAAAATAAACTTGAATTGCTGCTGACAACACTGATTACGTAAGTTAGTGGAGTGGATGGGGCCAGATTGAAACACAGTTTAAAGCAATTGGAATGTTATGAATTCCTTGACTGTGTTTGATATATTGGGTAACTAGTTTCTGGTCTTCGTCGCTGTACATCTAGGGTGTATATAATATACCCCGCTTTGTCCGATGCAACAGAGTGTCTTACGCGACAACGTTTTGCGTGGACACGATTCACAATAATCCCTCCCGTGGGCTAGTGATGAAGTCATAAGTAACCATACAACCTTTTTGAGCAGACTGGGGTCAAATAATTTTATGGACAGAGACCAGTGCACCAAAAAAAGATTTGAATCGAACCCCCATTACAAATAATTGAGCCACAAACAACTAAAGTTGCCAACATCAGTTTTCTTGACAAGCAAGTTACATTACATTTTAAATGTTATATTTATTTGTCCTTTTGATCGAAACAAAACCTCCCGAATCACAGGTGAGAACCAACCAACTAATATCTAAAAGATACTGTTACGTTAAACCGCACAATTGAAAGTATTGTAATAGCCTAATGTTGGAAATTATTATCCATACATGGATATTGCATATCCAGTGGAACAGCTACATATGAGAAAGAAGAATGAATGTGCGGGGAAGTGGTTGAAGACACGGGATAAGGAGTAGGCTACACGCGAGAGCAATGTGAAAACAATTTTACCCAGCCATTACATGAAGAGGAATCCAAGCTGGAAATCTATTGCTACATATTTACTATCGTACCACTATTAACTAATTGTTTGTTTTTTCATTATTTGAACTAAGCTATCCCATCCAATAAAATATTATTCCGATTATTTCCAATAGTTGCCTAACAAAGTGAAGTTACCAGTCTTTCACGTTACTGTTACCTATCCTAACGTTTAGCACCTTAGCAAGTGATGTATTGGTTTATCAATCAATATTCAATTAAATCAATTGTAATGAAAAATGCAAATTTTTTTAAGTTTTCATTGTAAATAAATAGTATTGGTCTATCTATACTCTATGCATACAAACCACATACCAAAGAATACATAAATAATACCTAGTCGTTAAGGCTAGTGTGTAGTGTGTAGATCATAAAGCAATAAAACTTGCTCACTGGCATTAATAATAAATGGGTCTCACAACCCATAACTAAATAATACCACAGTGGTTACTGGCCATAACATCAAAAGCTCACTGTCACTTGCAAGAGCCTTTACTTTATGTGTGTGCCTACTGCCTATGTATACTTTCACATTTGAAATGTGGTTTAGGCCACACAGACAAATCAAGAAAATCTTTTATCTTCTACAAAGACATTAACCCCTACTTAAAAGTCAAACCTTATCTTAATTAGCTACTACCTAAATCTACTTTTGTAATTGAACAAGTTGAACATTCTTCCCAATAATTTCTTATTATGGGAGCACTATGCACTTTGCCACAATATGGCTCTTCTTACACTAAATAAAATAACTTATGAAATGGTTAATGGAATGTATTGGTTCCAATGCTTCCGTATTTGTGATGCCACAGTGAGGCCAATGAAATCAGTTGTGGAGATTTAGTAATGCCGTCTAAAATTAACTACCACCACACTATGTTATTACTATTAGCTTAATAGATATTCGTTGTTACTTGTTAGTCAAGTCAAATCTTTAAATTACAATTACCTAACTTAAAATAACAAAGTTTCTGGGCAGAGAAACTGGTAAAATTATGTAGAAGATGGCCACGTTAAGTTCAAACCCCTTAAAACAAAGCACCTGGAATTGGTATCTAAAATTTGATTTCTAGACATGTTCCTAAGACCTAAAGTTCTAAATAGGTAAACGAAACTAAAAAAGAAAATCTTCCGAAAATAACTCCAAAAAATGCTTGATATGAGAAACTGTACTTTGTGTAAGTTATGCATGACTTTTTTATGGCTCAGGTAAATAGTATTGCAAATTAATATAAAATTGAAATGTGTTGAGTCAATCAGATAATAGGTCACGGAAAACGTAATATACAGTGTGCAGGTTAGTCGCATTTACATCCACATAAATTAAATGTAAATACCGTAAATTCAATTAGGCTTAAGCCAATTACGCAAACTCGTAAAATTTTAGATGACTGCCTGCCTAGAAATTCAATTAAGAATTAAATTAAGAAAATGAGATAAATTTAGTAACTAATAATTATTAATTATCCCCGAAGACCAACTCCAATTCACAAATAGTTATTTTTAAAGGTGATGGTAGACTGTATTTAATACAGTATATGAAACGATGACATGTTGTGCACGTGGCACATGCACATTAACAAACTTCTTCAAATCCCACAAAAAGTTGAAATCAAGTGAACTTTGGCCGCGGCTTCAGTTGACATACACGTAGCGTGAATTTGACAAATAACAATCCAATACCGATCTATGGCTTCATATCAATTGTACAGGCTCAACTCGTACAGGAAATTGGCCATAAGTAAATTCACGAATCTTACGTGGATGTAAACCAACTACTTGTGTAACTCCACAATAAATATGTTATTATTTTTACATGGGGGACTGAGTACTAGTACGATTTGTGGACCCAGTAACCCGTTTAACCACATACAAGGATGTGTGTTGGTTTGGTCTTGTTAAAAGAGTAACCATACCATACAAGTAAACATGTACGTACAGACAACTCAGATGGAACCAAAGTGAAGATACATGATTAACTAAAGAATCAAATTAAATTTGTCATTGTGATAAGAAATTCCCCAATTTCCAGCTCCAACAGGAGTCGATTCGTGGGGAATGTAAGGGTAACTATCCATAGATATTTAGTGCTTGCTAATGTGGCCTGGTAAATGGCTCCCGCACTACCTTCGCTGAAAGGTATTTGCACTAGGTACATCTCTCCACTTTCTTATGTATTCCCATCCACTTTCTGCCCGAGTATCTAGCTATCTCTTTTGATGTATTTCCCCTTTCTTCTCCAACCCTCTGTATCTCGTTCTTCTGTCTATTCCTTATGCAGCAAAAGATCCTTCTTCCAATTATCCCTAATTTTCCTAACAATCTTCTTGGTACACTATTCTCATTTCTTTTCTCACTCTTAATGTGTTTCTTATTGGTGTGCTCTTCACCTTGGTTCGTTTTGTGGCTCTTCTTAGTGTGTCCTTTTTGACTGAGCACTTTTAGTCGGTTCTCTTCCGTCTAGTCTATGAAGTATAAACTAATGCATAAGATTGGCATGGTAAGAAAATACCTTTTGTATGCACTTTCTTGCACCTTTTTGACTTCTGCTTTTCATAGTAGTATGATACATATTTGGTAGCTAGTTGCTAGGATAATTCTGTTTCAGCTGCCATGTTTCTAGTTTCTTCATACATCCCTCATTATTATGCTGCATATGTACGGCCTATGTCCATGATGTTTCTCAAGATTCTTCTGGCATTGTCAATTCCTTGCAAGGTACATTACCTTTATGCAGGTATGTAACTTGTTTCAGCTCAGTACATTTTCTTTGTTATATAGTAGCAGTAGCATCCCACTTGTACTACTACAACCACAGAAAATGGCTACAACTATTCTATAGGCTACTACTTATGGTCGCACAAACTTATGTGTCCTAACTCCTTATCCAACCTACCACAAACTTTGTGTGGGCATTACTATGTCATCTGCTACAGGCATTATATTTTACTTATTTTAATACAGTAATAACTGGCATTTACGGTTTGGAAAACAGATACCCTAATGATAAAAATGTAAACAATGAGAAAACAGCTTTCCAGACTTCACTAGCCTACTAAAGTACTCAATCCCCCACATAAAGAAATAGACAATATACATTAAATTCCTTCTTTTTCATTGCAATTCTTTTAAAACTTTGTAGCTCACATAAGACACACATTATGACAATTGCCAGAACTTGCTCTACCACAATTTGTGAGTGAGCCTATGAGTGTAGGTACTGTATATGATGAAAGGCTAATAAATGAAATGAAATGAAAGAGTCGATGTTCTAGATATTACGTTCCTATAAAATATATAGGCCCTAAGTGTAAACTATCTAACACCTGCCTGTAGGGAGAAGTGTCAGCTAATGGAGTAAAATAGCCTGTACTGCACTGTAACAACAGTAAATGTTTACTGAATAGTGAATTGTAATCTAGCTGACATAATCTGACCGTCTTGGTAAAATCGTAGGTCTAGTGACGCGAAAACTACCGACTACTACTATGTAGAGATTAAAACAAGTCTTTTTGTTGCTTTTGCCTTTGTACAGAATTTTACACTAGACCTAGGCCTACATCCTGCATTGCAGACATTATTTTGGCCAAAATGTGTTTAAAGAACACATTTTCTTAGTGTTCTCCCCAGGATTTTTTTTTATGTGGATTTTCGAAATTCTTTGCCGCGTAGGACAATCTCCCTCCGGAAAGGAGCCTACGGTTTTTGTTACGCCTATTCGTCCGACTTGATTTTGTACATTTAAGAAAACTGTGAGACCATTTAATAAACTAGTTGTTCATTAATTAAAATATCGTTTTATGAAATCTAGACAAACTACTTTGACCACAGGACCTAGCTGAGTATATGAAGTGGGTTGTCTTGTGTTTTGACTACAGTCCTGTTACAGTTGGATAGCAGATGCCATGGAGGGAAGGTGTCCCCGTTTTGCAAAGACAATGACCTTATAAGGTCTAGCAATTTCCAACACTATACTGCTCAATGTTATTCACTAGTGCAATTAATGTAATTTATTTAGCTTTTGCAGCCAGTGATATTCCAGGCAGCAATGAAATACGGGCCTAGCCGTCCAGGCCTAGGAAGAACACTGTTAATTATCTAAGCTTAAGTAGTACTACACATAAACACAGTATAGTATACTGTATTACCTAGTTTAGATTTAAGCTGCCTTGTAAATACACATGAGATAATATACATACTATTAGCATAAACAAATTTATGTCCTTGTCCTATCATAAACTAAATCAAGTTATAGCATAACTTCTACTACAAATCATGCAAAGGATTATACACACACATAAGTGTTACACCACAAACTTTGCTCACAACACAAGTAATAGGTACATACATTTTAAACAAACAAGCTACTTAAACAGGCTAATGGATCAAAATAGTAATAATGAATTGTAGTAAAACAAATAAAAACAGGCAATGGCAACACAATGGACCTGGAATTAAAGCAGCAGGTAGATGCATGCTGAAAACACTAGCTTGCACATGGCCAAAGACCAGGCAGGCCTAATAACATAATTTAACTTAAGAAAACACCAACAGAACAAGGTTAAATAGTATAAATAAATAGGATACAAATTCCAAATCCAACATTAGTTTGTACATAGTGTAGTATAGTACAAATTAACTACTAAGGATACATACTGAAATAACTTGATAATCATATCAACCGAAGAATTAGTACAAACTTGTTAGGGCTGCCACATTAACAATTTAAAAATTTGAGATAAAATTAACCACCTGTCTTGCCAAGTTAATCTGTGATTTCCTGTTCCACCCTCGATTCACTGTTCTATGGGCTATGTAACAAATGGTACCACTACAAATGGTACGAATTTGATGAGTTGGAAAAGGCATCACGTTTTTAAAAACGTATAGTAGGGTTGCTCAATGTTTAGTTCAGAGGTAATAATCTATTGACACACTTGACAGTATTGTATTGTTTGGATGGGACTACATGTTTACATAAATTACAGACCTACACGGTACACCAACAGAGATTCTTCTTGATCCCAACAAATTAAATGGGATGGTGAGTAATTAATGAGGAGGTTTCAAACAGAGTAAAACGAAAGGAGACGAACACGTACGTACAACACAAAGCACCACCGCATCAAGGCCAACACCTTGTTTGCCTGCTGACGATGACTCTACAGTTAGGTTTAAATTGCCATAATTTCTGTGTTTCAACAAGGAATTCTGATCAAAGATGGTTGTGCATTTGACAAATTTGTGAACAAAAACAAAACACAACAGAAATAGGCCTAAGTACTTACAGTAATTGTTCTAGTATGTATCCTTAGCAAATACTATGCTACCCATAATTATTAATTAGCTTATGTGAATTTGAAGCTGCCACATGTTGATAACAGAGCTGCTGTGTTTTGAAGTATTAGTTATTATCCACGCCCTAGCATTCCATTACGTGCACAGGGCAAGACTTATCAACCACCTAGAGTTCAATGGGAGTATCTCCGTGACTAACCTCTTGGAGCAAGTCCTGAGCAGCGATCGCTTTTAGGACGTTCTTCTTGCTCGTCTCCTGTATCTCTCCACCGAGTAGGAGCTCATCCAGGATGAAGTACGCTTTCTCAAAGTTGAAGATTATGTCCAACTCACACACCTTGGGAAAAAAGGCAAAATTACATCTTGTAACACTCGCAAGAGCAAACAAGGATGGCTATGACCAAAACCGTTTTAAGGAGTTTTGTTTGTGTACACTTATAGCGAGCCTCATAAATGTCTTTTCTACTGAATTCAAGATCCCAGTAGTGTCCTGTGTCCATAGACAGAATTAGATTGTGGCCGGTTAGAAAGAGCTCTAACCCTTCTGCTTAACAGGATTTAGGCCGATTCATCTGACATTTTTCGACTACAGAAGGTGGCTACAGGCTACCGCTATACCATGGGCTAGGCCCAGTAAAAAAACAACCATAGGTAGCTGGAGATTTCAACTTGACAGAAATAAACTTGGTGATAGCTAACAAGAAGGGGGGAAAAAATCGAGACATCCTGATGCCATCTTCATTTTGAATATACTTAAGTAGGCTACCTCAGGCTCATACAACATTTTAGACCTAAATATGAACCATGTAGGCCTAATGTTTATGTGGTTAGTGCCAAACAGTGGCGGTTCTAGCGTAAGGGCACAAGGGCACGTGCCCCCCTCCTGGGACTCACGGAAATATCTTTAATTATAACTTTATAAGTTATTATTTGGTACATCAAATACGTTGTTGTGGCAACTTTCTAATTTAAATTTCGATGAACATATATTCATTTTTTGGTGCACTTTGTTTATATTTGGGAGAATATTGGTCGTGGAAGTAATTTCATTGCTTGCGCCAGCTACGATTCTGCAGTGTCCACTGTCCAGGCTAAACAGCGCTGTGCCCTCGTATTTCAACAGTTCAGACCCCCAGGCACTGTTTGGAGCTAGACCCTTATGGACGAAATACATTGGCAGGGGGCACATCTAACGCGTAGCCACCACCGACACCAAAGCTGAGAGAGAAAAGAAACCCAACCAGGCAGAAGACCTTTTCTAAGAAATATCCAAGTGGTTATATTTGAGTAAACACCAAGAACGATAATATAGACCTCGGCACGGACTTATTAGGGAGTCAAATGGTAGAAAATGTTACTTAAATTCAAAGTCTCCTTTTTTTAGTTTTGAAGTGTACCTGGCTAGAAAGACATGGCACTCCTTTCATTCAATAAGCGGATACAAAACAAGGAGTGGTAACTAAAAAACGGTCATTTATTTATGCTATTTTAAAAACTAAATTACTGGCGAAGTGTGTTGTTGTCACAGAATTGTCAGTCAGTAGGTATTCGGTTATCGTACGAGTGAGTTGTGTTACTGCCGTGTTCGCATTTGTGTATTATGTTTGTGTCGTAATATTGTAGTGTTTTCGTAAACATGAATTCTGGGGCGCATATTTTAAGTTGTGAACATCAAATTAGCTACGATCAAAAACTAGATATTAAAAAATTGGGACCTCCAGTACCTCATCTTAATTTGGAGAAAACTTCGAAGGGAAAAAATAGAACTTATTGCCGAAAATTCCTAACTAGCTAGGTACCGGTACTCTCTGCCTTAGCCGTGCTGACAATTGAAAAAAATACTTATAAATACGATTCCTGACTTCAATAACGTCGTAATCGAGAGGTTTGCTCGAGACAAAAACAGAAGAATGGTTTTATCTACCCGCTACCGATGGGTGAGTAACGTGTCGTTCTTACATTTCCTTAGTAAAATTCTACTTTTTTAGTGATGAGTGGGGGGGGGGGGGGGGGGGAATTACGTTGTGCCCCCTGCAATTTGGATGTTACGAGCCGCCACTGGTGCCAAACCGTATTTATGTACAATACTCACACTTCCGAAGTATTTGTCGAGTAGCTCCACATAGCGGTGAATGATTTCTAATGTGAGTAGTTCATTGTCTTTTTGTTCAATTGCACAACAAAAGTAAAGGCTGGCATATCTGGAAAAAAATACAATACATTCCTTGGTCAGAGATAATAATATACACTTTTAAGGTTATTTGTGTGTGTTATTCGATCTGGAGTTCATAACTTGGACTCATGGCATTGTACGAAAATAGGCCTATGGAGAATCTGAAAAACTCCTACCATCTGAGTGAGTGAAGATTTGTTTGTCACATGCCAAAAGTAGACCAAAAACAAGGAATTAGGAAGTAGGGCCTAATTGATCATTTACGATTTAAAAAACATGTAGCCTAGGGCCTAGGCCTACTACATCAAACCCAATGATATGATGATGAAACAGGCATGGCAGAGGCAAAGTGAGTATGCCATCTATAGCATTTACAAAAATCCAAGTACAAAATATGTGAATGGAAGTAGGCCTAGGCCCTACAGGCATTTAGGCAATAACATGGATTATTATAATGGTTCTCAACTAAACACATGGGCATACTGTACCCTAAATGGCAAACTACTCTAAAACCTTCTGCACTTCATGCAAACATAATCTGGCATGCCCGTGCAACCGTAAGTGTCCCCTCTAACTGAGGGTTGGGCAAATGTACGGCTACATGGCAGATGGAATAGGCCTAGGCTAGTTGGTCTAACGTGGAAACGTAACCTGCTTACAAATGTCATAGAATAGGCTCTCGCCTATAGGCCTAGCTAGTGTTGAAATGTGGGTAAGCCTACCCTTAACCCATCCTAAAGAGAAGATAAGAATAGGCCTAGGTAAGCTAAGTCCTAGGGTCCCTAGTCCTACGGAAACATATCTCGCTATGTGCGCATTTTACCTATATGGTGACCCAGTGTAGGCCTAGGCTATAATTCGAGGCGACCTAGCCTTGTTGGTGGTGGAAGTAGCGTAGCCTACACTTACAACAAGCAGACTAGCATCATATAGCCTTAGGCTAGGGCCTTGATCTAGGCATAATGATTGAAAACTCCTGCTAGGCCTAGGGCCTAAGCTAGGCCTAGTCAAATTTTTCACCAAACAGCAAGTCAGCACTCGGGTTCTAAATTTTAGACCTAGGCGACCCTAGGCTAGCCTAGGGCTAAGTGTTTGGGTTTATGCTTGCTCACTTTAGTTTAAACAAGATGTGCCTAGGGCTTAGGGCCTAGGTTCTAGGCCAAAACCCAAAATCTGCGCCCTAGGTCAGCTGGCCCGTGTTATTAACCATAGCCTTACCTTTTGTAAACAACTTTTACGTCTTTCCACTCCAAGAAACTGCTCATCTTTGGTTTTCTTGCTAAAATTGTTGTGATGAGTTCTCTTGTAATTTTTTTCTTCAACTTGTCTGGATGTGCTACGTACCATTTTTGTAAGCGTAATTTACCTTGTCTACTAAACAGTAACATAAACTGCATTTCTAGGCATATATATGACAAACTTGATTAGACTAGCTACCCCGAAGTTAGGCCTAAATAGCCTAGCTTTAAAAAATGTCTGATAGTTTCCACAGCCTCGCCCTGAGCACAAAAATCAGAATGTCAATACACCTACGCCCTTCGCGACCGACGCCATTGGCCAATGTGGGGGAATTTCTTGCCAGTTGCCACCTGTAGGAATGGTTTGTTGGCACAGTTGGCGACAAGTGTTTCCGAACAAATACTGTATAGACGAGAGCGTCTATTACAGTATTTGTTTCCGAAGGAGCTTTTTTCTGGGAAGCCCTATTCCCACGATTATCGTGGCACGATAATCGTGAGAATAGTTTCGGAGTGGCTATTTGCACCCAAGTTGGGTGAGCGCAACATTTAATATGCTATTTTTACCCAAGTTGTTTTCACCCAAGTTGGGTGTGTCCAACACTTAAAATGCTATTTGCACCCAAGTTGTTTTCACCCAAGTTGGGTGTGTCCAACACTTAAAATGCTATTTGCACCCAAGTTGTTTTCACCCAAGTTGGGTGTGTTCAACATTTAAAATGCTATTTGCACCCAAGTTGGGTGTGTCGAACACTTAAAAGTTAAAATTCTATTTGCACCCACGTTGTTTTCACCCAAGTTGGGTGTGTCAAACACTTGAAATGCACCCAAGTTGGGTGTGTCCAACATTTAAAATGCTATTTGCACCCACGTTGTTTTCACCCAAGTTGGGGTTCACTTGGGTGCAAATAGCATTTTAAGTGTTGGACACACCCACCTTGGGTGAAAACAACTTGGGTGCAAATAGCATTTGAAGTGTTGGACACACCCAACTTGGGTGTAAGCCACTTGGGTGCAAATAGCATTTTAAGTGTTGGACACACCCACCTTGGGTGAAAACAACTTGGGTGCAAATAGCATTTTAAATGCTGGACACACCCGCGCATGCGCAGAACTTGGGGGAAAATAGCATTTTAAATGTTGCGCTCACCCAACTTGGGTGCAAATAGAGGCAGCCGAATAGTTTTCCAACTAAGCGGAAGCTATTTCCACGAGTGCGTGCCAATAGCTGACGCGCGAAGCAAAAGCTATTCCCACGATCAGGCCACGAGTGTTCCCTGCGTCTTCGTCAAGGCCGTGGTCAAGGCCGCACGAGCGGCAACCCTGTCAAGCTCACGCCGCCAATGACGTCAGAATCGTGCCCCGGAGAACAAGCTACTTCTTGGAGACCCCGCATAACGACTCTCAGATAGCTCTTATCTCAGCAATGACAACAAATTCAAGTATCGGAGTATCCTCATATATTAAGAATTCATAGAAATTGGTTTGAAACTACCAGTATTCCAAGACTTCCCTGCTAGTTTGGTTGCCATGTGTTTAGCCACATTGATTTGATTTGTTTGTTGATATTAGATTTTGAGGTCAGTTTTGTCACGTGCAAGTTACTTCTTTTAAATGCCTCAATATTTAAGAAAAGAAAGCGAAAGTTCCAAGTGAAAATAAGAACTGGATATTGTAAAGTAGTCTCTGCCTCCAACACATCTAGACCAATGTTCTGAACATGTTGTTTGCTGCTACTGGCCTCTGCAGACCAGTGGCAGTGTTTCATCAATACCTTCCTCCTTCCCCATTCCTCGAATTTCATCTCCTTTCCACAAATATTCCGACCTTCCCCTTCCCCACCTCTAACATCCTGCCCAGGAAACAGTACTTCCCTACGACCATCTACACTTACATACAGACTTGTTACATTTTAATCTGTGATTTTAATAAAGCTCTCAAAGCTTTATTTTGCAAAATGTTATGATTTTTACCTTTCCCCTTTTTTTCTGAAGCAAAACCAGCGTCGATCTTGTCGGCCTGCATGAGCCACTCGGAGCGCTGGGATCTTACCTTCCGATCTTGTTTCTCGAGTTGGATGCATTCCCCAGCGGAAGAACTTCTTCGGAAGAACTTTTTCAGAAATTTTGGCTGTTATAAATAACTTTGTAAAGTAATTCCAATCAGCATTCTTATTATGTTTCGAGTTAAAATTGTATAAATAAATCTCTCATACATATATACTTTGTAGTTTATTTCTAGTTAATCAAGAGCAGTTAATAAATTACGCCACACATTTGTATGCCTTTTTGGTCCCTCTCCCTCGATGTGACATGAGTCACAAACTTCAACGCTCCTTCCCCTTATTGTTTCGAGAGCTCAAAAACATACACACACACAATATACATTGTTTTTGTTCAGTTTCACTTAATTCCATTGGAACTTCTTAAAGAAAATCTCACGTGTGACATAATTTATGGATGGCTCCAGTATGTAGCAGACAACACCATCCTTACTTTCCAAAATTGTTACTCAATGGAAAGAGGTACCTCATAGTGTTAAACCACGCACATTTAACGGTATTTTATTACCATCTTCAGAACGCTCCAAGATATTATTGAAAAAGTAATTCTCACCCAGATTTAGAATTTAAAAACTTTCAAAATATTGAAATGAATTTATATATAACATTAATTATAATATTGAAAATTCATAAATTCCATTATATAGGTAATTCAAAACCAAATCTTGGCTAAGAACCTTCAGTACAGTATCTTAAACCATTCTCAAGACATCAATAAAAAACTAACTTTGCATTTGGTCCTCTTTACGCTTAGAAGTGTTCGACACGCATGGCTGCAAAAGCTTGAATTTGTTTCATTACATTCAATATCAAAATACAGAATGATGCTGGGCTACGCAGATTTTATCACTATGAATAGGGAAGGCTCACACATTTTTGTATTACCTGAAGTTATAATAAACGGGAAATAATTGGTTTCGGCTCGAAAGGTGCATTAACATCGCTTTAACAGCAAGTCAAAGATATCGCTGTCAAAAGAGGCCCAGAAACGGACCTGCGCCATCTTGCTCATGATTAAAAGGTTCTGACGTCATATCTCAGTAAACAATAATTTTATATCATACAAATAGTACTGAAATCCCACCCTTTCGTAGATTATTGCTCTCATAAGACTTTAACTGAACCAACGTTTATTTCTAGTTAGTAAATGAACACTGCTCAACATTAATTAACAACAATATGTTAAATAATTGCATTATTTTAAACACGTTTTGGTAAATACTGTATCAAAATGTATTTTCTGAACAAAACAGTGGTAGGCATTGTTGTAAAGTCACTGCATCCTAGATATTGTAAAATGTCAAACTTAATATCGCTGATATTATTAAGAATACCCCAAGGAGGCAGTTGTTTACATGAGTATGAGCGCAAATGAGCGTATGAGCAGCCGTTTTTCAATCACGGAACGGAAAGTTCCAAATTTCAAACTTAAAATGCTAATAGAATTGGAAATATACGCTTCTCAGATATAAAAATTATACCGCCCGTATTTTTAGATAATGATCTTCCATTTTTTAGGTGCTTTGAGGAATATTTATTTTTGATGAGACTTCCCTATTGGGTTTGGATAAAACTAGACAATTTCCATTAGCTCTCAAATTGGCTAATTTCCCCCAAACGTAAATACGTTATTAAATATCTAACCCCACATTATTTTAACTTTTTTATATTGAATGTGATGTTGAAGATACAAACAAAAACCTTTCATTATGTGGGCAATTTATGTCAAACACTTCTAAACATTTTATGTAATATCTTTGTCAGATAATAAGAGTTGTTGTTGTGTATCAGGTGATGAGTACATTGGAGAGGTTCCAGGTTGTATAACTTCAGTGTGTGAGAAGCCCCCACTCAATCACATCCTTCCAAGGAAATGGAGCGTACAAGACACACAGGAACAGGAGACATAAGGTCCGGTATTATTGTGACTGGTACAGACTCTTTCCTCCATAGCAACCACCAATCGGAAGCGTTGTTTACGTGAAGAAAACTACCAGGCCTAAGAAATACAACACTCAATATTATCACTCCCATCTTTATTTGTGGTAAATACACTGTGGCGTATGGAGCTCTTTGGCGCGTGGTGCTCTTTGGCGTGTGGAGCTCTTTGGCGTGTGGAGCTCTTTGGTGTGTGGAGCTCTTTGGCGTGTGGAGCTCTGTGGCATGTGGAGCTCAGTGTAACGGCCTGTTGTTGAAGCCGGGGAGAATCTCCGAGGGCTGATATAGAGTGGTGGTGGTGGTGACTGAGGAAAACCTCGGCAAAGCCTTCAGTCAGATCAGCGATTATCTGGAAGCAGAACACGTTTTGTTATTGTAATGTGTTACGGTCTTGAGATGAGTGGCATGTTATTGCTATGTATACCCTTCCACCTACAGTCTAGTTCAATTCAAGAGCTAGCCTGAAAATTAGCGCACCGTTCTCCCCGTCAACCTTCCGAGTACCAGTCGATTTTGTGACGACCCTTTAGTAAAAAAATCACAAATTATCATGGACCTGGGCAATGCCGTTTCACAGAACATCCAACTAAGGAAACCATTGAGCCAGAACAGGGTATCGAACCCGCAACCTATGAAGTAAAGGTTCACAAGGCATTGCGCCATGTAATACATATTTATTATTTATTTTATTAAATATTTCTATTCATACATTGATTGAATGGAGGTAGACAGAAAAGAGCACAGCTCCAAACACAAAGAGCGACTGCCAACCCAACTATATGGGAATTGGAAATGGTTAAGATTCATGTGAAACTCACCAATCATTTCTCATGTTTGTCCAGCGTTCCTTGCGCGGCGGCATCCACGTCCGTTTCCTGCTCATCATGTTTGTCCAGCGTTCCTTGCGCGACGACTCCGGCGTTCCTTGCGCGACGGCATCCACGTCCGTTTCCTGCTCATCATGTTTGTCCCGCGTTCCTTGCGCGACGACTCCGGCGTTCCTTGCGCGGCGGCATGTCCACGTCCGTTTCCTGCTCATCATGTTTGCCCAGCGTTCCTTGCGCGACGACTCCGGCGTTCCTTGCGCGGCGGCGTCCACGTCCGTTTCCTGCTCATCATGTTTGTCCAGCGTTCCTTGCGCGACGACTCCGGCGTTTCATGCGCGACGACTCCGGCGTTCCTTGCGCGGCGGCATCCACGTCCGTTTTCTGCTCATCATGTTTGTCCAGCGTTCCTTGCGCGACGACTCCGGCGTTCCTTGCGCGGCGGCGTCCACGTCCGTTTCCTGCTCATCATGTTTGTCCAGCGTTCCTTGCGCGACGACTCCGGCGTTCCTTGCGCGGCGGCATCCACGTCCAGTTTCCTGCTCATCATGCTCGACAGATCTCTAGACAAGATAACGGCGCAAGTTAGTCAAACCAATGGTAAATGCCCCTCCTCTTCAGCTATAGAACTACCAAGTTTTTGTTGGGCTTAGAATGTCTTGCATTCATTAGGAACAGAGCAATTAGGGAATTTTTAAGTAGATATACTAAAATTTAGTGTTTGGTTTTTAGTTCACAAGCAAATTACTTTGTAATAATGACAAATTTTTAATTTTTTTATGTAATTTGTCCTGGACTTTTGTTCAGGGATATTGTAACTCTAGACCTGGCTTAAATTCCAAGTTGGGCTGAATTGTTCAATTTCGGGTCTCTTCAAATATATCCCCCCAACAATGGTGTATAATATGAGTATAGTTACTTAAGACTCAGTTTCCCGGACAGCATTGTTGTTTGTTACTCACCTTGTTGGTATGGCTGCAGGTCCAGGACAGAAGAGAGATGACTCCGAGGTGACGGGCTGTTACCGTGGTGACCGCTTGTTGCGAGACGACGGGCTGTTACCGTGGTGACCGCTTGTTGAGAGACGACTGGCTGTTACCGTGGCGACCATCTTGCATCTTCTGAACTTGCAGTTGAAACTGATGTGTAAAGGCGCGTTCAGACAGAATTACTATGGACTAAGACTAACAATAGAGTGATTAAGCCTTGGGAAAACAACGTACTCGGAAACATCCATCCCCAAATGTATTTCAACAATGCCAACAATCGAAAATCAACTTTCTTAATCACTCGTTCTTAAACACTAATCACTATAAAAGTTTGTTAACGCTTAAACATAAATCGTATACTTCAACCCTGTTAAACCTTAAATCGTTAGTAATTAAACACTAATCGTTAGTCTTAGTCATTTTGTGTGAACCCGCCTTAAGGCTTGATGTAAATGCTCACATGATTTAGTTTAGACTGAGGTTGCCCATCCACATCGGATCTTGACTGAATTTTCTGACATCTATTTATTTAATTATAAAGTAAAATTGTTTTGTTCACTATGAAATGTAATTTGGTTACAAAAAATTAGAAATTGCAATAGAAAAATATTTGAATTAAAAATTCAAAGAACGTATTTGGTTATGAAAGTAGGTGCCAATTGGCTGTTACCAATTAATGTATTTATTTATTAATGTATATATTTATTATGTACCAATTAATGTATTTAATTTTTAGTATTCAGTAATCGATCCTAAAATTGTGGCAGACTCATTTACAGTTTTTGGTATTTTTTAAGTTCTGCTTTCAATTTTTGACGTCACGATGTAACACCATGATGTAACTTTGATTTAGATGTCGTGATTTAACATAGATGGACAACCTTATTATCTTACTTGTACATTTGTATTGACCAGTTCTCAATAGTAACATTTCAAAGTTCTTATTGTATCATAGTTTTAAGTTCAAACCATATTTGTTACACCCTTGTTGCTTTTCATGGTACTCGAAAACAAATTGAAAACAAAAAACATGTAAAAACATACATATACAACACGGTCTCATAAAAGCACTCTTATTTTACAAATTTGTAATATTCACAAAAATAGCCTCAAGACTGCAAAGGAGGGTTTTTGGCAAAAACCACTAAAAAGCTGATGATTTCAAACTGAATGCATCAATGTAAAGTAAGTCCAGTATGAATTGTTGAAAAATGTACAGTTAGTAGAACAAATAAATTCATTTATTTTTTTAAGTCTTTTTTTATGCATTTTCATGATTTCTTTAAATTACTTTTCAAAAGAGTTTGAAAGCATCCGTATTCCGTAGGCAACTAAGCAGGATGTAAGCTATGTCACAAGAGAGCATCCTGGGCAACCATAAAGGTTTGTTGGGGGGTTTTCTATCATGATAATAAAAAAAAAACCTTTAAAATTAAATTTCAATAAACAAAAAGACTTTTAAAGGGCTCTGTGATGTTACTGCAGTCACTTTATAAGTGTTTAAAGAATTTAAAACTCTCCACATTTCCTTGCAGATTTACGCGAAATCGTGATTCGAGACCTTCGACTCTGCTTGCTCGACGGAATGTTGCCACAGGGACGCTTACATCCGGCGTCCAGCCATAGCGTCGTCCCCACACAGTCAGCGTAGCCAATGACAGCGCATCGCTATCTCCCGACTTACAGACGCGAGCGGTCTTGGCCGTCTAACTCCCCCAACAAAGTCTACGCAAAGCCAACGAACCTCCGATATCTTCTCGGCACCTCGGACGAAGAGAGAAACCCCGACGGAAACGAATCTGTAAACGAAACCCTACTTTCGACGTAGTTGAAAGAACGAAGACAGCGACTAAACAACACCTGCAAGATGAACCCTACGCCTTAACAACACTGTGACCACACGGCACGACCGCACTCGACCTGTGCATTGAGAGACCGCGTGTACATAGGTCGACCTGCAGACAGCGGGGACAACGAGCCACGGTGGCATACACACAGCATCGCATCACGTGGCAACATCCCGATAAGCATCGCAGTAGTAGTTATATAAAAAAAAATATGTTTTACATATTTGTAGATCAATTAGATTTAGTTATGAAAAAATTGTCATGTACTATTCAAGCCCCTTAATAATCTTTTTGCTAAAAAGAAAAATTTAAGTTTTGTTAAATGATCATTTTCCGTTAATATTTTGTAATTTCTTGTGGTAACTTCATTTGACTTTAATGCTACTTATTTAAAGCTTTAATGCTTTGACTATATAAAAGAGTGTTTAGAGCTGCTTTATGCAAGACCAGTCTTTACGTTATTCTTTACACGATTAACTGATTGTGAATCAGTTGATCATGTATTGCAGTCGCACCGGACTTTAGTACATTTTAAGGACTTCAAACTCTCGATACTTTTAAAAGCTATTTCAAACAAGTTTTTTTCACATTTTTATCTAATTTATGTTTCTTTTTGAGCACAAAAGAAAGCACCATTTACAAAATCACTGCATAATACAATTATTTACATCGTGAACTAAAGTTAAACTTCTAGAAAGTGGTGCATATTATGTAGAATCAGGAGTATTTCATACTTGTTTTTATTTTTATTTCTTATTTGTTTTTATTTCTATTTCATATTTGTTTCTATTTCGGTTTTCTGGCAACTAGAAATAAGAGGAAACTTTCACATATTGGTGGAATTAAATACCAGAACTAAAGAAACGTCCAGAGCTTTTAGCTGCGTGGAATTGAACCACAGCTGTGAATTCAAAATGACTGCTGCTCATGCACCTTATCTGTCATGCAACACATCAGAGCCAATGAAACGTTTGTTATAGTTTTAGGTATTTGGTGGATGGATCTAAATATGTACGATATACGTATCGCAATTTAGGATCAAAGGGTTTGTTTTTTTGGAGAAAAGGTGTCAAACTTCAAATCTGAATTCGGCACTTCCTTCATCCTCCCGGTGCAACACCCCCACCAAGAGATGAAGGAAGTGCCAAATTCAGATTTGAAATTTGAGACTTTCTCTTCCACTACTTTACTTTTAAACTGCCGATGACATCATAACCTTATTTTTAGCAATGAATATTTCTATTCAATAAGTAAATAGTCTGGAATCTACGGTACTGAAAATAAAACCCCCAATAAATTAGAAGCATTAGAAGCACTGCCCAGTGGTGTTGGTTTAAATGAATGAGCATGCATTTTAACAATCATAGAAACCAAACAAAAATTGAAAAGCAAATCACAAGCACGTAAACTGCAGTACCAAATGACAGTATTCTCACAGGAGATTATATTTTATAGCTTATATTATTTATTATTATATTTATATTATTACTATTTTTACTTAATTTGTTTCTTTCGATTATTATTTTTATTACTTCATACAAAATGATTGTTGTGTTTCAAGGTTATGAGATCACAGCAATTTTATCACAAGCAATTCACACATCAGTTCATTCATAAGTTTGCCAAGAAACACCTACCTACAATAAAAACCACCTTCCATACTATAGAAGATAAAATCTAATTAACTACCAGTAATAAAATGGCTTTCCTGTTCCATGTTACCTAGTATCTGCTTATGTCACCCTCCAGTCAGTCAGTCTGTATGTGTTCGTTTCATGTATTTTTACCAGTCTCTGTCTGTTTAATTGAATAATAAATCATATTCTATTCCATATGCATATTCTCAATACTAACAAATATTATTCCCCATTTGTCAGAAGTTATAATCTAAATAACTACGTACCTAGTATGAGACCTGGTTTACAATACTAACATACGCAGGTAGATGGATTTACGTGGTTACTTTCGCTGGTATGAAATCCAACTCGGGTGGTTATACTCGCGTTAGATTTCAAACCAGCGTAGCAACTTTACAGCGTTCCGTTAACTCGCAGACATTGCACGGAATTTCACCTACCACCGTGACATGTCAGTAATGTAAACCAGGTATGAGGCTACACTGTACTTTTTTAATTTTCCGCTACTTTGTGTCTGTCGATGTCTAGCAATCTTTAAACCACACATCCGTCAAGCAGACATTCTGTCGTACCGTACGCAGGGAAGTTCTAGGCGTACAGAAGCCCGGATCTCGTGCGTAACACTCGGTCACCTGTATACACACTGCATACATGTTATGTTATGTTATGTTAAACTGACTCGTGTCCCCGGTCGTCCTTCTCGCCAGGAAGCTGTAAGGGTGGACTTCCTAACAGGCTGCGATTCAGCCAAGTGTTATAATCTGCTAATCTACCATAAATAAATATAATCAAATCATATTTACAGTCTACCCACTCAGTAGCAAGACTGATTTTCAGTGGGTGATTTTAAATTGAAGCCATATATATGAAATTACCGAAATTTATGTACACAAACTGAGATATTGCACAAGGTTTTTGGGTATCACACACAATCATCTCTTACCTCATCATTTTATCAGTACAGTACATCAATACTTTGACAGTCTACCAGGACCGTGTTGCGCCCAAGTCCCCCCCAGTGAAGTATGTACGCCACGTACATCTCCTTCAACCCAACTGCCACCTCACCCCATCATCTCTAACATCATCATCATACACGGATATCAGTACATCCGAACTTGGCCAGTCTATAGGGACCGTGTTGCGCCCAAGTCCCCCCCAGTGAAGTATGTACGCCACGTACATCTCCTTCAACCCAACTGTCACCTCACCCCATCATCTCTTACATCATCATCATACACGGATATCAGTACATCCGTACTTGGCCAATCTATCGGGACCGTATTGCACCCAAGTCCCCCCCCCCCCCCCCAGTGAAGTATGTACGCCACGTACATCTCCTTCAACCCAACTGTCACCTTACCGCATCATCTCTTACATCATCATCATCATCATACACGGATATCAGTACATCCGTACTTGGCCAGTCTAAAGGGACCGTGTTGCGCCCAAGTCCCCCCCAGTGAAGTATGTACGCCACGTACATCTCCTTCAACCCAACTCTCAGCTCACCCCATTATCTCTTACATCATCATCATACACGGATATCAGTACATCCGTACTTGGCCAGTCTACCAGGACCGTGTTGCGCCCAAGTCCCCCTCCCCCAGTGAAGTATGTACGCCACGTACATCTCCTTCAACCCAACTGTTACCTCACCCCATCATCTCTTACATCATCATCATACACGGATATCAGTACCTCCGTACTTGGCCAGTCTATCGGGACCGTGTTGCGCCCAAGTCCCCCCCAGTGAAATATGTACGCCAGGTACATCTCCTTCAACCCAACTGTCACCTCACTCCATCATCTCTAACATCATCATCATACACGGATATCAGTACATCCGTACTTGGCCAGTCTATAGGGACCGTGTTGCGCCCAAGTCCCCCCCAGTGAAATATGTACGCCAGGTACATCTCCTTCAACCCAACTGTCACCTCACTCCATCATCTCTAACATCATCATCATACACGGATATCAGTACATCCGTACTTGGCCAGTCTATAGGGACCGTGTTGCGCCCAAGTCCCCCCCAGTGAAGTATGTACGCCACGTACATCTCCTTCAACCCAACTGTTACCTCACCCCATCATCTCTTACATCATCGTCATACACGGATATCAGTACATCCGTACTTGGCCAGTCTATAGCGACCGTGTTGCGCCCAAGTCCCACCCCCCCGTGAAGTATGTTTGCCACGTACATCTCCTTCAACCCAACTGTCACCTCACCCCATCATCTCTTACATCATCGTCATACACGGATATCAGTCCATCCGTACTTGGCCAGTCTATAGGGATCGTGTTGCGCCCAAGTCCCCCCCAGTAAAGTATGTACGCCATGTACATCTCCCTCAACCCAACTGTCACCTCACCCCATCATCTCTTACATCATCGTCCTACACGGATATCAGTACATCCGTACTTGGCCAGTCTATAGGGACCGAGTTTCGTCCCCCCCCCCCCCCCCCCCCCAGGTGAAGTATGTACGCCACGTACATCTCATTCCACCCAACTGTTACCTCACCCCATCATCTCTTGTACATCATCATCATACACGGATATCAGTACATCCATACTTGGCCAGTCTCTAGGGACCGTGTTGCACCCAAGTCCACCCCAGTGAAGTATGTACGCCAAGTACATCTCCTTCAACCCAACTGTCACCTCACCCCATCATCTCTTACATCATTATCATACACGGATATCAGTACATCCGTACTTGGCCAGTCTATCGGGATCGTGTTGCGCCCAAGTCCCCCCCAGTGAAGTATGTACGCCACGTACATCTCCTTTAACCCGCCTTTCACCTCCCCCCATCATCTCTAACATCATCATCATACACGGATATCAGTTCATCCGTACTTGGCCAATCTATCGGGACCGTGTTGCGCCCAAGTCCCCCCCCCCACCCCCAGTAAAAAATGTACGCCAGGTACATCTCCTTCAACCCAACTGTTACCTCACCCCATTATCTCTTACATCATCATCATACACGGATATCAGTACATCCGTACTTGGCCAATCTATCGGGACCGTGTTGCGCCCCCCCTCCCCCCCCCAGTGAAGTATGTACGCCATGTACATCTCCCTCAACCCAACTGTCACCTCACCCCATCATCTCTTACATCATCATCATACACGGATAACAATACATCCGTACTTGGGCAGTCTTCGGGACCGTGTTGCGCCCAAGTCCCCCCCCCCCCCACCCCCAGTAAAAAATGTACGCCAGGTACATCTCCTTCAACCCAACTGTTACCTCACCCCATCATCTCTTACATCATCATCATCATACACGGATATCAGTACATCCGTACTTGCCCAGTCTAAAGGGTCCGTGTTGCGCCCGTGTGCCCCCCCCCCCCCCCCCAGTGAAGTATGTACGCCAGGTACATCTCCTTAAACCCAACTGTTACCTCACCCCATCATCTCTTACATCATCATTATACACGGATATCAGTACATCCGTACTTGGCCAGTCTATCGGGACAGTGTTGCGCCCAAGTCCCCCCCAGTGAAGTATGTACGCCACGTACATCTCCTTCAACCCAACTGTCACCTCACCCCATCATCGCTTACATCATCATCATACACGGATATCAGTACATCCGTACTTGGCCAGTCTATAGGGACCGTGTTGCGCCCAAGTCCCCCCCCCTTAAGTATGTACGCCACGTGCATCTCATTCAACCCAACTGTCTCCTCAACCCATCATCTCTTACATCATCATCATACACGGATATCAGTTCATCCGTACTTGGCCAGTCTATCGGGACAGTGTTGCGCCCAAGTCCCCCCCTCCCCCCCCCCCCCCAGTCAAGTATGTACGCCAGGTACATCTCCCTCAACCCAACTGTAAACTCACCCCATTATCTCTTTCATCATCATCATACACGGATATCAGTACATCCGTACTTGGCCAGTCTATCGGGACAGTGTTGCGCCCAAGTCCCCCCCCCCCCCCCCCCCCCAGTAAAGTATGTACGCCAGGTACATCTCCTTCAACCCAACTGTCACCTCACCCCATTATCTCTAACATCATCATCATACACGGATATCAGTTCATCCGTACTTGGCCAGTCTATCGGGACAGTGTTGCGCCCAAGTCCCCCCACCCCCCCCAGTAAAGTATGTACGCCAGGTACATCTCCTTCAACCCAACTGTTACCTCACCCCATTATATCTTACATCATCATCATACACGGATATCAGTTCATCCGTACTTGGCCAATCTATCGGGACCGTGTTGCACCCAAGTCCCCCCCCCCCCCCCCCCCCAGTGAAGTATGTACGCCAGGTACATCTCCTTCAACCCAACTGTTACCTCACCCCATTATATCTTACATCATCATCATACACGGATATCAGTTCATCCGTACTTGGCCAGTCTATCGGGACAGTGTTGCGCCCAAGTCCCCCCACCCCCCCCAGTAAAGTTTGTACGCCAGGTACATCTCCTTCAACCCAACTGTCACCTCACCCCATCATCTCTTACATCAATATCATCATACACGGATATCAGTTCATCCGTACTTGGCCAGTCTATAGGGACCGTGTTGCGCCCAAGTCCCCCACGTGAAGTATGTACGCCAGGTACATCTCCTTCAACCCAACTGTCACCTCACCCCATCATCTCTTACATCATCATCATACACGGATATCAGTTCATCCGTACTTGGCCAGTCTATAGGGACCGTGTTGCGCCCAAGTCCCCCACAGTAAAGTATGTACGCCAGGTACATCTCCTTCAACCCAACTGTCACCTCACCCCATCATCTCTTACATCATCATCATACACGGATAACAATACATCCGTACTTGGGCAGTCTTCGGGACCGTGTTGCGCCCAAGTCCCCCCCATTGACGTATGTACGCCAGGTACATCTCCTTCAACCCAACTGTCACCTCACCCCATTATCTCTTACATCATCATCATACACGGATATCAGTACATCCGTACTTGGCCAATCTATCGGGACCGTGTTGCACCTAAGTCCCCCCCCCCCCCCCCAGTGAAGTATGTACGCCAGGCACATCTCCTTCAACCCAACTGTAAGCTCGACCCATCATCTCTTACATCATCATCATACACGGATATCAGTACATCCGTACTTGGCCAGTCTATAGGGACCGTGTTGCGCCGAAGTCCCCCCCCCCCCCCCCCCCCCAGTAAAGTATGTACGCCGGGTACATCTCCTTCAACCCAACTGTCACCTCACCTCATCATCTCTTACATCATCATCATACACGGATATCAGTACATCCGTACTTGGCTAGTCTATAGGGACCGTGTTGCACATAAGTCCCCCCCCCCCCCCCCATAGAAGTATGTACGCCAGATACATCTCATTCCACCCAACTGTCACCTCACCCCATCATCTCTTACATCATCATCATACACGGATATCAGTACATCCGTACTTGGCCAGTCTATAGGGACCGTGTTGCGCCCAAGTCCCCCCCCCCCCCCCAGTGAAGTATGTACGCCACGTACATCTCCTTCAACCCAACTGTCACCTCACCCCATCATCTCTTACATCATCATCATACACGGATATCAGTACATCCGTACTTGGCCAGTCTATCGGGACCGTGTTGCGCCCAAGTCCCCCCCCCCCCCCCCCACCCCAGTGAAGTATGTACGCCACGTACATCTCCTTCAACCCAACTGTCACCTTACCCCATAATCTCTTACATCATCATCATACACGAAAATCAGTACCCCCCCCACCCCAGTGAAGATGTACGCCACGAACTTCTCCTTCAACCCAACTGTCACCTCACCCCATCATCTCTTACATCATCATTATACACGGATATCAGTACATCCGTACTTGGCCAGTCTATCGGGACCGTGTTGCGCCCAAGTCCCCCCCAGTGAAGTATGTACGCCACGTACATCTCCTTCAACCCAACTGTCACCTTACCCCATAATCTCTTACATCATCATCATACACGAAAATCAGTACCCCCCCACCCCAGTGAAGATGTACGCCACGAACTTCTCCTTCAACCCAACTGTCACCTCACCCCATCATCTCTTACATCATCATTATACACGGATATCAGTACATCCGTACTTGGCCAGTCTATAGGGACCGTGTTGCGCCCAAGTCCCCCCCAGTGAAGTATGTACGCCACGTACATCTCCTACAACCTAACTGTCCCCTCACCCCATCATCTCTAACATCATCATCATACACGATTATGAGTACATCCGTACTTGGCCAGTCTATCGGGACAGTGTTGCGCCCAAGTCCCCCCCCCCCCTCACCCCAGTGAAGTATGTACGCCAGGTACATCTCCTTTTACCCCAACTGTCACCTCACCCCATTATCTCTTACATCATCATCATTCACGGATATCAGTACATCCGTACTTGGCCAGTCTATAGGGACCGTGTTGCGCCCAAGTCCCCCCCCCCCCCAGTGAAGTAAGAACGCCAGGTACATCTCCTTCAACCCAACTGTCACCTCACCCCATCATCTCTTACATCATCATCATCATACACGGATATCAGTACATCTGTACTTGGCCAGTCCGTATTGCGCCCAAGTCCCCCCCACCCCCCCAGTGAAGTATGTACGCCAGGTACATCTCCTTTAACCCAACTCTCACCTCAACCCATCATCATCATCATCATCATACAACGATATCAATACATCCGTACTTGGCCAGTCTATAGGGACCGTGTTGCGCTTAAGTCCCCCCCAGTGAAGTATGTACGCCAGGTACATCTCCTTTAACCCAACTCTCACCTCAACCCATCATCATCATCATCATCATACAACGATATCAATACATCCGTACTTGGCCAGTCTATCGGGACCGTGTTGCGCCCAAGTCCCCCCCCAGTGAAGTTCTACGCCACGTACATCTCCTTCAACCCAACTGTCACCTCACCCCATCATCATCATCATCATACACGGATATCAATACATCCGTACTTGGGCAGTCTTCGGGACCGTGTTGCGCCCAAGTCCCCCCCCCTCCCCCAGTGATGTATATACGCCACGTACATCTCCTTCAACCCAACTGTCACCTCACCCCATCATCTCTTACATCATCGTCATACACGGATATCAGTACATCCGTACTTGGCCAGTCTATCGGGATCGTGTTGCGCCCAAGTCCCCCCCCCCCCCCCCAGTGAAGTATGTACGCCACGTACATCTCCTTCAACCCAACTCTCACCTCAACCCATCATCTCTTACATCATCGTCATACACGGATATCAGTACATCCGTACTTGGGCAGTCTATCGGGACCGTGTTGCGCCCAAGTCCCCCCCCCACCCCCAGTGAAGTATGTACGCCACGTACATCTCCTTCAACCCAACTGTCACCTCACCCCATCATCTCTTACATCATCGTCATACACGGATATCAGTACATCCGTACTTGGCCAGTCTATCGGGACCGTGTTGCGCCCAAGTCCCCCCCAGTGAAGTATGTACGCCAGGTACATCTCCTTCAACCCAACTGTCACCTCACTCCATCATCTCTTACATCATCATCATACACGGATATCAGTACATCCGTACTTGGCCAGTCTATCGGGATCGTGTTGCGCCCAAGTCCCCCCCCAGTGAAGTTCTACGCCACGTACATCTCCTTCAACCCAACTGTCACCTCACCCCATCATCATCATCATCATACACGGATATCAATACATCCGTACTTGGGCAGTCTTCGGGACCGTGTTGCGCCCAAGTCCCCCCCCCTCTCCCCAGTGATGTATATACGCCACGTACATCTCCTTCAACCCAACTGTCACCTCACCCCATCATCTCTTACATCATCGTCATACACGGATATCAGTACATCCGTACTTGGCCAGTCTATCGGGATCGTGTTGCGCCCAAGTCCCCCCCCAGTGAAGTTCTACGCCACGTACATCTCCTTCAACCCAACTGTCACCTCAACCCCATCATCATCATCATCATACACGGATATCAATACATCCGTACTTGGGCAGTCTTCGGGACCGTGTTGCGCCCAAGTCCCCCCCCCTCCCCCAGTGATGTATATACGCCACGTACATCTCCTTCAACCCAACTGTAAGCTCACCCCATCATCATCATCATCATCATCATACACGGATATCAGTACATCCGTACTTGGCCAGTCTATCGGGACCGTGTTGCGCCCAAGTCCCCCCCCAGTGAAGTTCTACGCCACGTACATCTCCTTCAACCCAACTGTCACCTCACCCCATCATCATCATCATCATACACGGATATCAATACATCCGTACTTGGGCAGTCTTCGGGACCGTGTTGCGCCCAAGTCCCCCCCCCTCCCCCAGTGATGTATATACGCCACGTACATCTCCTTCAACCCAACTGTCACCTCACCCCATCATCTCTTACATCATCGTCATACACGGATATCAGTACATCCGTACTTGGCCAGTCTATCGGGATCGTGTTGCGCCCAAGTCCCCCCCCCCCCCCCCAGTGAAGTATGTACGCCACGTACATCTCCTTCAACCCAACTCTCACCTCAACCCATCATCTCTTACATCATCGTCATACACGGATATCAGTACATCCGTACTTGGCCAGTCTATAGGGACCGTGTTGCGCCCAAGTCCCCCCCAGTGAAGTATGGACACCACGTATATCTCCTTTAACCCACTGTCCCCTAACCCCATCATCTCTGACATCATCATCATACACGGATATCAGTACATCCGTTTCTTGGCCAGTCTATAGGGACCGTGTTGCGCCCAAGTCCCCCCCCCCCCCCTCCCCAGTGAAGTATGTACGCCAGGTACATCTCCTTCAACTCCAACTGTCACCTCACCCCATCATCTCTTACATCATCATCATACACGGATATCAGTACATCCGTACTTGGCCAGTCTATAGGGACCGTGTTGCGCCCAAGTCCCCCCCCCCCCCAGTAAAGTATGTACGCCACGTACATCTCCTTCAACCCAACTCTCACCTCAACCCATCATCTCTTACATCATCGTCATACACGGATATCAGTACATCCGTACTTGGCCAGTCTATAGGGACCGTGTTGCGCCCAAGTCCCCCCCAGTGAAGTATGGACACCACGTATATCTCCTTCAACCCACTGTCCCCTAACCCCATCATCTCTGACATCATCATCATACACGGATATCAGTACATCCGTTTCTTGGCCAGTCTATAGGGACCGTGTTGCGCCCAAGTCCCCCCCCCCCCCCCCCCCTCCCCAGTGAAGTATGTACGCCAGGTACATCTCCTTCAACTCCAACTGTCACCTCACCCCATCATCTCTTACATCATCATCATACACGGATATCAGTACATCCGTACTTGGCCAGTCTATAGGGACCGTGTTGCGCCCAAGTCCCCCCCAGTGAAGTATGGACACCACGTATATCTCCTTCAACCCACTGTCCCCTAACCCCATCATCTCTGACATCATCATCATACACGGATATCAGTACATCCGTTTCTTGGCCAGTCTATAGGGACCGTGTTGCGCCCAAGTCCCCCCCCCCCCCCCTCCCCAGTGAAGTATGTACGCCAGGTACATCTCCTATAACTCCAACTGTCACCTCACCCCCATCATCTCTTACATCATCATCATACACGGATATCAGTACATCCGTACTTGGCCAGTCTATCGGGACCGTGTTGCGTCCCCCCCCCCCCCCCAGTGAAGTATGTACGCCAGGTACATCTCCTTCAACCCAACTGTCACCTCACCCCATCATTATCATCATCATACACGGATATCAATACATCCGTACTTGGGCAGTCTTAGGGACCGTGTTGCGCCCAAGTCCCCCCCCCCCCCGAGTGAAGTATGCACGCCAGGTACATCTCCTTCAACCCAACTGTCACCTTACCCCATCATCATCATTATCATCATACACGGATATCAATACATTCGTACTTGGGCAGTCTTCGGGACCGTGTTGCGCCCAAGTCCCCCCCCCCCCCCACCCCGAGTGAAGTATGTACGCCAGGTACATCTCCTTCAACCCAACTGTCACCTCACCCCATTATCATCATTATCATCATACACGGATATCAATACATTCGTACTTGGGCAGTCTTCGGGACCGTGTTGCGCCCAAGTCCCCCCCCCCCACCCCCAGTGAAGTATGTACGCCAGGTACATCTCCTTCAACCCAACTGTCACCTCACCCCATCATTATCATCATCATACACGGATATCAATACATCCGTACTTGGGCAGTCTTAGGGACCGTGTTGCGCCCAAGTCCCCCCCCCCCCCGAGTGAAGTATGTACGCCAGGTACATCTCCTTCAACCCAACTGTCACCTCACCCCATCATCACCATTATCATCATACACGGATATCAATACATTCGTACTTGGGCAGTCTTCGGGACCGTGTTGCGCCCAAGTCCCACCCCCCCCTCCCCCAGTGAAGTATGTACGCCAGGTACATCTCCTTCAACGCAACTGTCACCTCACCCCATCATCATCATCATCATCATCATACACGGATATCAATACATCAGTACTTGGGCAGTCTTCGGGACCGTGTTGCGCTTAAGTCCCCCCCCCAGCGAAGTATGAACGCCACGTACATCTCCTTCAACCCAACTGTCACCTCACCCCATCATCTCTTACATCATCATCTTACACGGATATCAGTACATCCGTACTTGGCCAGGCTTTTGGGACCTTGTTGCGCCCAAGTCCCCCCCCCAGTGAAGTATACGTACGCCACGTACATCTCCTTCAACCCAACTGTCCCCTCACCCCATCATCTCTTACATCATTATCTTACACGGATATCAGTACATCCGTACTTGGCCAGTCTTTTGGGACCGTGTTGCGCCCAAGTCCCCCCCCCCCCCCCCCAGTGAAGTATACGTACGCCACGTACATCTCCTTCAACCCAACTGTCCCCTCACCCCATCATCTCTTACATCATCATCTTACACGGATATCAGTACATCCGTACTTGGCCAGTCTTTTGGGACCGTGTTGCGCCCAAGTCCCCCCCCCCCCCCCAGTGAAGTATGAACGCCACGTACATCTCCTTCAACCCAACTGTCACCTTACCCCATCATCTCTTACATCATCATCTTACACGGATATCAGTACATCCGTACTTGGCCAGGCTTTTGGGACCGTGTTGCGCCCAAGTCCCCCCCAGTGAAGTATACGTACGCCACGTACATCTCCTTCAACCTAACTGTCCCCTCACCCCATCATCTCTTACATCATCATCTTACACGGATATCAGTACATCCGTACTTGGCCAGTCTTTTGGGACCGTGTTGCGCCCTAGAGCCCCCAGTGAAGTATACGTACGCCACGTACATCTCCTTCAACCCAACTGTCCCCTCACCCCATCATCTCTTACATCATCATCATAATACACCGATATCAGTACATCCGTACTTGGCCAGTCTATCGGGACCGTGTTGCGCCCAAGTCCCCCCCCCTCCCCCAGTGATGTATATACGCCACGTACATCTCCTTCAACCCAACTGTCACCTCACCCCATCATCATCATCATCATACACGGATATCAATACATCCGTACTTGGGCAGTCTTCGGGACCGTGTTGCGCCCAAGTCCCCCCCCCCCAGCGAAGTATGAACGCCACGTACATCTCCTTCAACCCAACTGTCACCTCACCCCATCATCTGTTACATCATCATCATCATCATCATCATCATCATCATCATCATCATCATCATACACGGATATCAATACATCCGTACTTGGCCAGTCTATCGGGACCGTGTTGCGCCCAAGTCCCCCCCAGTGAAGTATGTACGCCAGGTACATCTCCTTCAACCCAACTGTCACCTCACCTCATCATCTCTTACATCATCGTCATCATCACACGGATATGAGTACATCCGTACTTGGCCAGTCTACCTAGACTGTTGTGATATTCTAGTATGCTTCTAACCATGTATCTAGGGTCACTGCGTGTATGGTCGTACCATGTGATGGGAAGTTCTGGAATCCAGATACGATCCTGTCCCGGCTGACAATACCTGCGAACAATGCAGCAGACCATGTTAAGTTACTGTTGACACACGTGTGACTTACTTATACAATGTTACCGGCAGTGGCCCTAGGAGATAACAAAGGTCCGTAGATCCCCTGGCGGGTTCTCGTCGAGACAGACCTGAGAGGTACACATAAACATATACATATACAAATACAAATACACACTTAACAATGGGTAATGCTCAAGACCGCTAGCAAAACCTACCTAGGGGGGGGGAAAGAGTTTTGGCAAGAGCATTACCCAGCTAAAGCTCGAAACACACTGCCGGTACATTGTATAAAACGCTCACACCGAAATTCTTAAAGCTATGATTTGTGTTTCCACTGTTTTCCTACTAGAGTCCAGTGGCGTAGATACTCGACGTTCTCGAAGACGTTCTCGAACCCTCACTGATGATGTATCGATCCCCCATATGGACTGCATCATACGTTGCACTACGTTGCACTACGTTTCACTATGCGGTTGCACTACGGTGACCTGCAAAGAAGAACGTAACACTATTATTGTATGATCGCAATAGATTTCACCGACGTGTAGACTCTTTGCTAAATTGAAAGCTGAAATAGAGTATCCCCCCCCCCCCCCCTCTCATAAAAACAGACCCCAACCTTACGGTTTCATTCAGAAGAACGACAGAGTCAGAGTCCCGGGTAAAGCGGCCAAGGGTTATAACATAAGTCGGTCCTCTACCCACGCTGACGAAAATTTTGCAAAATTTCATCATAAGTGCGCGTAATGATTCGTGTAGCTTTTCGTCGTCGTGATACAACGCAGTCATCCTATTCGTGACGTGATAGATGAAAAGACAGACAGTTACAATTAAAGAAAAACATACTTTAATGCGGGATTCGAACCCACGTCCCTACGTGCCGTACGCATAAGCACCTGCATGAGCCACGTGCGGAGACAGACAGCCGTTTAGAAGATATTGAGACTACCCCTCTGCCCCCTCCTCCCCCCCCCCCCTCAACACTCAGCCCGCCCGACTGGTCTCTTGCAAGTGGGTACCGTCAAACTCAATGGTACCGTTCTGCCGATAGGTAGCGTCCAAAGATAGTAAGATATACCCTCTCGGGTGGTAGCGTCTCTCTCCCCAACCCCCCTCACCACACAACGGTCGACGAGTGTACCGAGCCAATGTTCCTGCAGGCTGCGTCACCTGACCTACTGACACAACACACTACACTTCCCCTCTCTTCCCGCAAACGAGGGGAAGCTAGCCAGCCATTGTACAACGAGGCTAACCGAGACGGTATGCATGTGTTGCGTTTCAATCATTCAACAAGTGCCTTATTGGGTACTGTAGAGGAAGGTTCCACACTCCACAGTTCGATTCCAGGTCCGCGTCCATTGAGACGGAGTAGAAAAGGGTGCCTCCCTTGAAATGAGGGGGGACCGCTCACTACGTGAAAAGAATCCCCCCATGAAAGAAAAGACGCATTAAATGTCAAAAGAGTATTCTAAAGTGTCCGCTCGCTCTTTAAGACGCCTAGTCGTACGACACGCAGAGCTACCCTGACTCAGGCTGGGCTCCAATTCCAAAGGTGGCCGGTTCAATCCCCGTCCCGAACATTCCTCGGTCACAATTAGACAAAATAAGCTGGCTGGTTAAAAAACAAGACTTGGGATTTCCTTGTGCAGCTACCTCAATCACTCAGCCACTACATAAATAAAGGTTGCCCACTGCCCAATATTGCCTACCTCACCCGTTCCCTTCCCCTAGCCCAGCTTCCTAGCCTCGCATCACAGACAGAGTACAGACACAGCGCAGCGACCAATCACCGCATCGAATTCTCACCGAATGACGTGTCGTGTACGGCGCACAGAACGGTTTCTCGCCAGGTGTACACTCACTAGATAGATAAACTGAACCACGGCCAAACGAACATGTTTCAACTAGGCCTAGTTACTACTCACAAGTAGCCATGCAACATGAAGATAATATTTCGGCTTTACGTTTCATATTTTCAATTTTGTCAAGGATGCTGATCGAGATTGAATGCATGACTATAAATATGGAAAAACACACCTGCCTGTGGCGGGATTCGAACCTGTTACGCAGTCAACACCAACATGAGACCGAGCTAGTAAAACATTTGAATATACTTTGAATTAAATACATTCGTAAAACACATTTTTAACGTTGTTGTATTTCAGTTCCTACAAGTTCCACTCTACTGCAAGCACACAGCAAGTAGATATTACGTGGACACCTGTTGTTACCGAGTGCGAAGTTCAGATAGTTAGAGTAGGGTTTTTACTATTGAAATGAAAGCAATGTTAGTTACCTCGAGACAAATGATGAATTACTGGTTGGCTCTTTTATTTGATATAACACGAATGAATGAATTGTCGCCCAAAGAAACAGGATCTCGTAAAAGAAGGCTAGGCCTAGGTGATCAGAAATGGAAGGTCTAGCTTTTCGTCTCCCGACGAAACGAACCATTATTTGGCGCAACTTCGACACCGTAGGCCTACACCACGATGTAGAAACACGGAACAACAAACAAGGCAACATCGTTTAATGGACAGGATTACATATTATTATCAGAGTGTCAATTTACCTTTGTTTCAGTATCCCTCGTAGAACCACGTCACTAAAAACTTTGCGCACACGCACTTGTTGATTCTAGCAATGCCGGTTTTAGACAATCACTCAAAGTTAAAGTAAAACTGTTACGGAGTTGTAAATCGCACACAGAATGTAGTTTTAATTACTCGAACTAATTTTATAACACTTGAAATTGTAAAGTTTAAGATTCCGCAATAAGAACTGATTGTTTGAGAGGGTTGCTGCTATAGGTCTGGTGCGCTCGGCCCACATCGCTAGAATAGACTGAGGCCTGAGGACATAGCCACGAGATACCCTCTTCAACCAACCTCAATTTCCGCTTCCTCCCCAGCGAATTGCGCAACGCCGTGAGAAGAGGGCTGTGCCGCTATTGCAGAAACAGTTCAAAGCTAAAAACGTAATATATTTCAAGACCTGTTACACTAATTATGACGAGTACAAAATTTAAAAAATATCTGTTGTTCGTTTTCTATTTATGAAACACTAGTTCCATAAATTGGGGCTTTTCTAAATAGCTGTTTGGCCGCCAAAATAGAGGGCGTTTTTAAATTAATTCTAGTCCCTCGGAACAGGCGAGAATCGAGCGGTTTTCATATTGCAGAGCGTTCGATTGGAACGATAGACTTCGAGACAACCGGGATATTCAAATATCACGTATTCTTAATTCAAATCAATAGATAATTTGCGTAGTCTTGTACTATCATTATGAATACACAGATAATTGCATTCGTAATGACAATAAAAAACTATTCAAATTATCTATTGATTTGAATTAAGAACATTACCTTGAATACGTGTTTTATTATTTATACAATTTACAATGTTAAAAAATGTGTGCATGCACTAATGCCGACATTACACGGCTCAATACTTTTGTCAAACTTATTGAATTCAAGAACAAAAGCGAATCAAAAACAGTTTGGTAAAAACTGCAACAATATAGCTTCTATTGATTGATGCTTTTTTGTCCTTGAATTCAATAAGTTTGGCGAAAGTATTGAGCCGTGTAATGTGGGTATAAGCACCACATTAGTTGATTGGTTTTTGTTGTTTTACGACGTACGACAGGTAGGGTAGGTCTTAATATGAGGTCAAATAAATCACTTATCGCCGGGATCGTCATAAGAGGGTCCAGCAATGGGTTGGGGGTTTGTTGGGAGCAAAGAGGGCCGGCCGGCGTGGATGAAGAGACAGTGACAAAAAAGGTGAAAGTGAGCAAGACTGAGAAAGAGGGCGAGGAAAGATTCGCACGAGAGCCCTGTTTGCGGACACCAGTCACCACGAGCAGGAACCCATCTTGACCGGCTCTTCTACACTGGCCAATTCATCATCATCATCATTATCCATCGCCGTTTCCTGCTTCTGGCAGTGTCAGCTTGGGTTTCACAACCAAATTTTTCCACCTCTTCCTATCTTCCCACAATCGTACTTCCTCTACTTGCTCCCAGTTCTCTCCTCTCGTCTGTAGGTCTTCAGCAATATTTTCCTTTGCGCTCCCATTAACTACCGTGCTGAAGTTATGTAATCCAACTAATCAAGGTCAAATTAATAGTGGGGTACTAGCACTAGAATACAGCCCTCCATCCCCATTAAAACAAATGCCTTCACTAACAAGAACCACTGCTTTCATAAAATCACAAAATGTGGTCCTGGATCACAAGGCTATCCACATTAATTATCTTAACTACGCACAAAGCAAACTTCAAGAGATATACTATTTGTATTGTATTGTATTTTATTGTAGCTGTTAGATTACATGGAGATGTTGTAGCGAGTACGGGCATCGTACGTACCTGTTCTTTATGCTGTAGATTCCACCACAAAGGGTAGCTTACCATGTGGTAAGTTTTGAAACAAGTTACATTAAATGAAAATTAAAAGTCCAATCCTTAGCTCCAGTAATACTCCAGTAAGTAATGCCAGTACGCAACACAAATACACAACCAGACGAGGAAGAAACAACAATGAAGAAAACATTACATGGTAACAACTTTTCTTTATTTGAGCATTTATAAACATTTCAAATAAAAACATTATATTACTGGTATACATACATATGATATAAATTACAAGAATAAAGAAAATACATCTATCAACAGTTTAATACAAGAATTAAATGTTAAAACATTACAATACATGAACATGTTTGGCTGTCCATTGCCACACAGTTCGTGTTGACTGCTTTATACACATTAACATAATTTATCTGCATCAGTTCAATATTCATACTATATCAACCATTATTAATTAATAAACATATTATTTAATAAGCTACTAGAATGGATATCACTAATGTATTTTTTATATTAAAGAAAACACATCAGAATGCAAAAATGTATAATATGTAATGCCGGCTAGTGGCTGGAATAATGTTTTCATTATGGACCATAATTCACAATACATGTGTTTATGAAAAGGGCTTGCTAGAAAAGTAAACATATCTCTCAACACAAATACGCGTTACGAATATCTCTTCGAATATCGAAATAACGAAATACGCGAAATAACTAAAAACTAGGCAACTTATAATATGAAAAGGAAGATAATATAAAACAATGCAACAATACAATATGTAAAAGATTATAGAATTAACTAAAAGAAAGGCACATGACATAATATGGTCGCAGTCTGGAGGCTATAAAACGCGACCAAATGATCGGACTAGATGCTGCACACACTGAACACAGGGTTATGCATGATAGCTTAAATAATAAATATGATATTAACAAAGATTATAACAATTTGGATGTGTTTTTGTTAAAGAATTGTTTGGATACTAGTTTGGGATCTGCAAAAGAAATAAAATTGATAAGAGGTACCGTAATTCTTTGTACTGATAAAATTATACTTTGATAGGTAAGAGTTTGCATGATCGAGTCGTAACAGAACAGATGCCATAAAGTCACGCGTCAATTTTGGTAGTACGGGCATTGGTACGGGACATGATCCAGACATTGGGTTTGAAATAAATATACAATGAAATACAATGAAAGATATATACAAACCCAATGATTCAGAGGTGCAAATCAAAAAGGGAGGTTTACATGGTTGCCGGGTTTCGTACCGCACTATACTCGTGGCGATAGCTTTTACTTGGCGATCTAGCTATCGCCACGATTTGCCACGAGCCACTCGTGGAAATAGCTTCCGCTTAGTGGAAAGACTATTCCCACGATTATGGTGAGAGCCAGTCCGATTTTAAATTGGGTGACAACAACATCTACATATACATAGAAAGGTGTAGTGTATCAGCATGTTGATGAGGTGAATAATATTATAATTATTTATTTAGATTTTTTATTTTATTATTCAACATGTTTACATTTCAAAATTATAACAAACACAATAACAAACGTGTCTAATAAATAAAACATCATAGTATAATTGTTATTTCACAATTATTAGAAAATCAAAAAACAATCTAAGTAAGTTAACTCAAAAGTACAAATCAATATTCAGTACGTACTGAGGGAAATCATAAAAATTGCAAATTACATTAGCAAAATAAAGTTCGTTTATAAAACTTTCAAACATTCTTAAAATACTAGAATGCTCCAGCATCTACATGAAATTGGTTGCTATCAAATTCCTTTGAACATCTTAAAAAACGTACTCTCACGTTGTAAATAGTCACGTGGTTGGGTCAAAGTTCATAAACCGGTAAAGCCTTGTTACTTCACGTTTGTGCCTATATAAATAGCGGCAATATACCATATTATAATTAGCAGCTCCTGGGCCTGGCATTATTCAAATGATCAACGTCTAGGTCTCACCAGAATACGCACGGATAAGGAATTCTCTATATAGTGAATTCCTTATCTGTGCCTCAGGTATTGTCATTATTTATACTCATGTACAAGCACCCAATGAACATAAAATATGAATGTCGTTTTATGACAATCACAATCGCCGGCATTTACGTCTGTGAGTTGGCAAAATCATTAATTATTGTTTATGACCTGCTTACTGCAATACTACATCATTAATTTAAGACAATGACCAGACTCTGAAAACGTCAGCTGTTCAATTAGTACACCAGCAATACAATAACTGTATCCAATATTACTATAATATTATACTGCATGATAATCACTCATAAAATCGTTGTCAGTTACGTGGGCAAGTTCATGTGTGGACTAGTCCACTATCGTCCCCGACTCGTTTCAATGGTCGGCCCACCTGCCCCCTACAACCGCGTGTGTACATCGTGTACTGAAGGTCGGGGTTCGTGTCCCTATCGGCCTACAACCCTGTGTACATCGTGTACTGAAGGTCGGGGTTCGCGTCCCGCTTGGCCTACAACCCTGTGTACATCGTGTACTGAAGGTCGGGGTTCGTGTCCTGCTCGGCCTACAACCCTGTGTACATTGTGTACTGAAGGTCGGGGTTCGTGTCCCTATCGGCCTACAACCCTGTGTACATCGTGTACTGAAGGTCGGGGTTCGTGTCCCGCTCGGCCTACAACCCTTTGTACATCGTGTACTGAAGGTCGGGGTTCGTGTCCCGCTCGGCCTACAACCCTTTGTACATCGTGTACTGAAGGTCGGGGTTCGTGTCCCGCTCGGCCTACAACCCTTTGTACATCGTGTACTGAAGGTCGGGGTTCGTGTCCCGCTCGGCCTACAACCCTGTGTACATCGTGTACTGAAGGTCGGGGTTCGTGTCCCGCTCGGCCTACAACCCTTTGTACATCGTGTACTGAAGGTCGGGGTTCGCGTCCCGCTCGGCCTACAACCCTGTGTACATCGTGTACTGAAGGTCGGGGTTCGTGTCCCGCTCGGCCTACAACCCTGTGTACATCGTGTACTGAAGGTCGGGGTTCGTGTCCCGCTCGGCCTACAACCCTGTGTACATCGTGTACTGAAGGTCGGGGTTCGTGTCCCGCTCGGCCTACAACCCTTTGTACATCGTGTACTGAAGGTCGGGGTTCGCGTCCCGCTCGGCCTACAACCCTGTGTACATTACATTGTGTACCTACTGAAGGTCAGGGTTCGCGTCCCTATCGGCCTACAACCCTGTGTACATTGTGTACTGAAGGTCGGGGTTCGTGTCCCGCTCGGCCTACAACCCTGTGTACATTACATCGTGTACTGAAGGTCGGGGTTCGCGTCCCGCTTGGCCTACAACCCTGTGTACATCGTGCACTGAAGGTCGGGGTTCGTGTCCCGCTTGGCCTACAACCCTGTGTACATTACATTGTGTACCTACTGAAGGTCAGGGTTCGCGTCCCTATCGGCCTACAACCCTGTGTACATCGTGTACTGAAGGTCGGGGTTCGCGTCCCGTTTGGCCTACAACCCTGTGTACATCGTGTACTGAAGGTCGGGGTTCGCGTCCCGCCTGGCCTACAACCCTGTGTACATTGTGCACTGAAGGTCGGGGTTCGCGTCCCGCTTGGCCTACAACCCTGTGTACATCGTGTACTGAAGGTCGGGGTTCGCATGCCGCTCGGCCTACAACCCTGTTTACATCGTGTACTGAAGGTCGGGGTTCGCGTCCCGCTTGGCCTATAACCCTGTGTACCTTACATCGTGTACTGAAGGTCGGGGTTCGCGTTCCGCTCGGCCTACAACCCTGTGTACATCGTGTACTGAAGGTCGGGGTTCGTGTCCCGCTCGGCCTACAACCCTGTGTACATTACATCGTGTACTGAAGGTCGGGGTTCGTGTCCCGCTCGGCCTACAACCCTGTGTACATTACATCGTGTACTGAAGGTCGGGGTTCGCGTCCCGCTCGGCCTACAACCCTGTGTACATCGTGTACTGAAGGTCGGGGTTCGCGTCCCGCTCGGCCTACAACCCTGTGTACATCGTGTACTGAAGGTCGGGGTTCGAGTCCCGCTCGGCCTACAACCCTGTGTACATCGTGTACTGAAGGTCGGGGTTCGAGTCCCGCTCGAGGGGATCCCCGGTGATGTGAGTGAAGTCACACTCGAACACGTCGTACAAGAGTTTGTTGATCTTTAACTCCAGGGATGTGGTCACTTTGCCCAGTTCGCTGTTCCTCTGCAACAAGGGCGCCAACGTTAGTCTTTGGCGTCAGAATCTCAGAAAATGAACACACAATTAAGATGTTTAAACTAGGCCTTCAAGAATTCAACAATCACTCATAATAATACATTTTTCGTAGGGAACCTGTCCAGGGACAATCTGTGTCCCTTTTTAGGGCCCCGATCCATGAACGCCAGCTACCCCGATAGCGGAGCTAACGCACGTTGCCACGTCAGACGTCACCGCGCGGTAAGAGCAGCATAGATGAGGCAAGGCGGGGCAACTACAGACGTACATGAATCGGGGCCCAGGTGACTAACTAGCTAGGTGTTGCGGCATTTGGAATAGTTGGAAAGGAATGTCCGAGGGTTGTTGTATATGACTGAGGAGATCGAACCTCGAAAAAAACTTCAGTCGACCACAGAGCCACCTCTATATCGTCTTGGCATTACTTACATTGGTTGACCAGATCTAGCATGATCGATAGCCTGACCGGCCAAATGAGGGCATATGATAATAAGAAGATGATAAGAATAAGGCATGATAAGAATAAGGCCTGGTGTTGGGTTTGCCGCGCTGCACCCTTCTTCGTCGTCCAAACGGGGAATCCACCATTACCAAGGCCAGCACTCCCTAGCACCAATCACGGAACAGCGGTGATTGGGCGAGGCTTGAGTCATGACCGTGCATTCGGTCGAGTGAGTGAGTGAGTGTCAACGATACTTACCGGGTTGTAAAGCCTGGAGTTGAATATCAGTCTGCGCAAGTCGTGTACAAACTGGTCGACCGTCCTGTACGAATATCTCTTGAGCTTCGAGCGGATGTCCGTCAGACAGAGCGGTTGCTTCACTATGGTGACGTAGTCAACGACCTGGACAGTTGTAAAGTTGCCCCAACGTAAGTAGCCTACTTAAATAGCCGAGGTAAATAGTACCAACTTAACTGCTCTATAGTTCCCATCATCTACTTGAAACAGATCCATTAACGCGAATTGACGACCTATACTCCGCCCAGCCTTGAGAAACACAGTGGATGAATGAAGTCGGACCCTATTATTCACGCTAGAAGCGGCCATAAAAAGAATGATGATGGTGTTTTCCGACTTCCGTAGGCCAATGTTTTCATGATTTCTGTAAACCTTCTTTTTATGGCCGCTTCTAGCGTGAACAATAGGGTTCGACTTCATTCATCCACTGTGTTTCTCAAGGCTGGGCGGAATATAGGATTGGATAACTAAAAAAACTCCTAACACAGCGAGCGCTCTACTCGGCGGAAGGCTGTCTTCGCAAATGTGTGAAAGAAAGTCAGGAATATGTTTTGTGTTTCAGTAATATTTTCGTTGAAACAGCGTGTATGAAAGGAGCAGTATAGTAATTGGATCTGAGGTCGGCAGTATAGTATTGGATTCAATGTTGTAAACATTACTTTTGAATGTAATACAAATTATTATAATAATTAAGGAAAGGAGTCTTCAACTCAAGAGCGGCGAACGTACGCGCGTCAACGAACCAATCATATTCCGTTCTGCCGAACGCAGCTGGCATTCTGATCGGTTCGTTGGTCGCCGCTCTGCGCCCTTCGACGTCTAACGGAGAATCCACCATTACCAAGGCCAGCACTCCCTATAGCACCAATCACAGAACAGCATTGCCATGAGCGGTGATTGGGCGAGGCTTGATTCATGACCGTGCATTCGGTCTAGTGAATGCGTCACTATATTATATAATATCCGAATGAAATGAACTCACGTTTTTAAAGTCGACGTCGTGCCGAAACTCGAAGCTGTCTTCGTCGTTCCATATCGCCGTGCACAGTTTGTCCATACGTGCTATGATCGGCTGGGTGATGCCGCGACGGTTGTACCAGCATGCCCACTGCTTTCTAGGCCCGTGTTTCACCGTCGTCGGGCTCTGCGAAGACGGTCTGCGCGGCGGTGGGTCGTCGTCCGGCAGATCACGTGACCGCCTCGAAGCTCTCCGCTTCTGAGAGCACGAGGACGCGCTGCGACGCTTGCATCGGATTCGTTGTCGTCGGCTGGAGTCGTCGACGCTCGAGTCGGATCCGTCGCTAGACTCGGATCCGTCTTTCGTCGTAATGTTCTTCGTCACGGCTGGTAGTTTCTTGGTACTACCACCTGGTTGTGGTGTTTTTAATCTCTCTTTTGATTTAGCTCTATCACAATCTCCATGAGGTGACTTTGATTTGATGCTTCCATCTCTTGATTTAGCTCTATCACAGTCTTCGTGGGGTGATTTTGATTCAACGCTTCTATCTCTTAATTTAGCTCTATCATAGTGTCCATGAGGTGACTTTGATTTGACACTTCTATCTCTTGATTTAGCTCTATCACAGTCTCCATGAGGTGATTTTGATTTAACGCTTTTATCCCTTGATTTAGCTCTATCACAGTCACCATCGGATGATTTTGATTTAACACTTCTATCTCTTGGTTTTTCTCTATCAGAGTCTTCATGCGATGATTTTGATTTAACACATTCAGATTTTGAGTTTAATTTACCATCGACTCTTTGGGATTTAGAACATCCCTCTTTTGAGCTAGCTCTATTCAAATCTTCTTTAGATGTTTTTGATTTAATACTAACAGCTCTTGAGATAGTCGTATCAAAATCTCCTTGAGGTTTATTTGACTTACCACCCTCCAAGCTTCCTGTATTACAGTCGCCTAGAGATGATTTTGAGGTAACACTTCCATCCCTTTTATCTCCATCAAAATCACCATGAGATGATATTGATCTAAAACTTCCATTTATTGAGTTAGGTCTATCAAGATCTCTTTGCGATGCTTTTGATTTAACACTTGCAGCCATAGAGATAGATTTTTCACTATCTCCTTGAGATGATTTTGACTCTACATTTCCTTCCTTTGATTTAGCTCTATCACAATCGCCATGGGATGATTTTGATTTATTACCTACAGCCCTTAAGAATGATCTATCCAAAACTACCTGACATGATTTTGATGCAACACCTCCATCTCTTGATTTAGCTCTATCAAAATCACCATGGAATGATTTTGATTTCACACCCCCATTTTTCGAGCTAGCTTTATCACCGTCTTCTGGCGGTCCTCTTAATTTAATACTTACATGTCTTGAAAAAGATCTAACAAAACCTGCTTGAGAGAGTTTTGACGTTGCACTCTCATCTCTTGATTTAGCCCTATCACAGTCTTCTAGGAATGTTTTAGATTTAACTCCACCATCTTTTGAGTTTTCTCCTTTACTATCCACTTGGGATGATTTTGAGTTAACACCTCCATCCCTTGAGTCAGATCTATCACCATCACCTCGGTGATATATTGAACTGACTTCTTTCCTATTTTGAACTCGTTTCTTTGATTTCACCAGGGTTTGTGCATCGCCCTGCTTGTCTTTCCGTTCATCACACACATCCTTCAGCTTCACCACACGGCCGAGCACAGCAGCGGGTTTCTCAGTTGGAAGACGTGTTTTCTCCCCAAGTGAGGTAGTCTTCAGCAGGATCTTTCGATTTGTGCCCATTGGGTCGCGGAACAACGGAACAGCCATCACTGGAAGATGTGTCCTAATCGTTTCCTTAACACAAGTACTATTTATCTCATCATCTGCGACGTCCTTTTCGGACGGATGTGTTGCCTGTTCAATGCACTGTACTGTACTCACACTGTCTGGACCAGACGAAGACGGTGCATTCCTCTTGGTCGGTAGTACCAACTTGATCGCACCCCGACTTCCCGTCACGCTTTTCCCAGACGAGAACGAGGTACCCGGTTGGGGTTCTCGATCCGGTTCAGCAAGGAGTGTCGCATCGTCTTCCTTCCTGCTGAGGGTGGACTTATCGCAACAGGTGTGTTGTTGTTTGTGCGTGGTGCGAGCGCGCGTCACTCTCACCATCTTGCCGACATCTTTCCGAGTCTCCGGCTTCTTACGTGCGCCACTGTTCTGAATCAGATTACGAGCGGAAAGGTCGTCCCCGGTTTTTTTGATCGATGCTACCTTCTGGACGTTGTTGCCTTTCTTCGGTTTGTTCGACAAAATCTGTTGCATCGAAGATGATGGAATGGAAAATGTATTCGTGTTGATCAAAGACGAAGGTCTGGCGGGAGCATCGTCTTTTAACTTGATGCCCTGGCGTTTTAACACTGCCGAGAGCATCAACTGAGTCGGCGCCTTTTGACGAGAATTCGGAACGACTTCCGCGATTTCCAGCTCCTTCATCAGGTCTAGAGAGATCTGGTCGATCGCTTCGTACGAATCCGTAGACTTTGCGTGCAGATGAAAACTCGTGTTAGTCGACGACGATGGTTTCTCGACAGATTCGGAATTTCTCGGCGCACGTGATCTAGCAGACTTGACAGTCAACGACGACGGTTTGTATCGATGAATCGACGACCTAGGTCGGCCGACATTTCTCGAGATATATTTCCGCGTGGGAAGTACAGTCATCGTCGACAATGTGGTCTTGTTTAATGTTTTAGAACTACCTGTACCGTTCGCGATGACACGTTTAATAGGAACTAAAATCAATGATGGTCTATTTGATGTTTTAGGATGACTCACGTTATTAGAAATAACATTCTTTACTACCGCTGAGGTTTATTGCTTGGGTTTTTAAAATGACTCTCGTCATTTTGTGCAAGCACCGATCTAGAATTGTGACCAGCGCTCTTCACGTCATGTCGCGGTGATGATCTCAAGGGCTGACTGGCTTTTCCTAAGTCACGAGAACTTTTTAACACCACACTTTTCGTAAATGTTGAAGATGATATCGGTTTCCTGATTGGTTCTGACGGACCTGGACGGATTGATACCGTGGTTGGAATATTAACTACAGCTGTCGACAGCAATTTGTTCAAATGCGATTTGCTCCGCGAATAGGTTCGTTGAGTTGTAGTTGGACTATCATCTTTTATACTAACAGCTGATGCCAGTTTGGGAGGATTCGATCGTAGAGGTGGTTTTGTGTTCACCCCCGGGATCTCAGCTCGTGGTGGCGTCAAGGGACGTCTGGTTTGTTGAGGACTTACGTTTGCATCCTGCATATTAGGTGGTAAGGGAGCAGTGGTAAGTTGAGCGTCATCATTCTGCATATTAGCTGTTGATGATTGTAAGGGGCGATTGATTGGTTGAGCACTTACGTTCACAGCCTGCATATAAGCTGATGATGATTGTAAGGGACGGCTGATTGGTTGAGCACTTACGTTAGCACTTTGCATATTACCGGCTGACGATTGTAAGGGACGGCTGATTGGTTGAGCACTTACGTTAGCACTTTGCATATTACCGGCCGATGATTGTAAGGGGCGGCTGATTGGTTGAGCTCTTACGTTAGCACCTTGCATATTACCAGCTGACGATTGTAAGGGACGATTTATTGGTTGAACACTTACGTTAGCACCTTGCATATTACCGGCTGACGATTGTAAGGGACGACTGGTTGGTTGCGCACTTACGCTAGCACCTTTAATATTACCAGCTGACGATTGTAAGGGACGACTGGTTGGTTGAGTACTTACGCTAGCACCTTGCATATTACCAGCTGACGATTGTAAGGGACGACTGGTTGGTTGAGCACTAACGTTAGCACTTTGCATATTACCGGCTGACGATTGTAAGGGACGAGTGGATGGTTGAGCACTTACGTTAGCACCTTGCATATTACCGGCTGACGATTGTAAGGGACGAGTGGTTGGTTGAGCACTTACGTTAGCACCTTGCATATAACCGGCTGACGATTGTAAGGGGCGACTTGTTGGTTGAGCACTTACGTTAGCCCCTTGAATATGACCGGCTGACGATTGTAAGGGACGACTGGTTGGTTGAGCACTTACGTTAGCACCTTGCATATTACCGGCTGACGATTGTAAGGGACGACTTGTTGGTTGAGCACTTACGTTAGCCCCTTGCATATTACCGGCTGACGATTGTAAGGTACGACTTGTTGGTTGAGCACTTACGTTAGCCCCTTGCATATTACCGGCTGACGATTGTAAGGGACGACTTGTTGGTTGAGCACTTACGTTAGCCCCTTGAATATTACCGGCTGACGATTGTAAGGGACGACTTGTTGGTTGAGCACTTACGTTAGCCCCTTGCATATTACCGGCTGACGATTGTAAGGGACGACTTGTTGGTTGAGCACTTACGTTAGCCCCTTGCATATTACCGGCTGACGATTGTAAGGGACGACTTGTTGGTTGAGCACTTACGTTAGCCCCTTGAATATTACCGGCTGACGATTGTAAGGGACGACTTGTTGGTTGAGCACTTACGTTAGCCCCTTGCATATTACCGGCTGACGATTGTAAGGGACGACTTGTTGGTTGAGCACTTACGTTAGCCCCTTGCATATTACCGGCTGCCGATTGTAAGGGACGACTTGTTGGTTGAGCACTTACGTTAGCCCCTTGCATATTACCGGCTGACGATTGTAAGGGACGACTGGTTGGTTGAGCACTTACGTTAACACTTTGCATATTACCGGCTGACGATTGTAAGGGACGACTGGTTGGTTGAGCACTTACGTTAGCACCTTGCATATGACCGGCTGACGATTGTAAGGGACGACTGGTTGGTTGAGCACTTACGTTAGCACTTTGCATATTACCGGCTGACGATTGTAAGGAACGAGTGGTAGGTTGAGCACTTACATTAGCACCTTGAATATTACCGGCTGACGATTGTAAGGGACGATTTATTGGTTGAGCACTTACGTTAGCACTTTGCATATTACCGGCTGACGATTGTAAGGGACGACTGGTCGGTTGAGCACTTACATTAGCACCTTGAATATTACCGGCTGACGATTGTAAGGGACGACTGGTCGGTTGAGCACTTACATTAGCACCTTGAATATTACCGGCTGACGATTGTAAGGGACGACTGGTTGCTTGAGCACTTACGTTAGCACCTTGCATATTACCGGCTGACGATTGTAAGAAACGATTGATTTGTGGAGCACTTGCGTTAGAACCGTGCAAATTATTAGCAGCTGAAGATGGTAAGGGACGATTCGTTAGTTGAGCACGTGTACTCACACCCTGCACGATACTTAAAAGGTTGTTGGTCGGTTGATAAGGACCTGTTGCACGGTCAACGTCCATGTTCGCGTTCAAAGCCGACAACGGTGCGCCCTGGTTGATGAGCTGTATGTTCATAGCAGGAAGCTGCGTAAAGCCGCGCGACACCCCGACAGCATACGAGTGATCCTGTGTGGCCGACATCCCCACGTTCTGGCGCAGCATCACGTGCGCAGTATCGGGCATAAAGATGGACCCCGGATACTTGAGCACGTCCACGTCTCTCTTGCTCGGCATCCTCTTCCCGGCCGAGGGTCGACCCCGGGACTGCCCAGTTGGCACGGCACAGAATTGTCGCTGTCCATGGACCAGCCTGGCAGGTGGGTACATCATAGGGGCGTAGGAAGGCGCACAAGTGTAGCCGGTCGTCGGATATAACACACCTCCATCTATACCGACCGATGAGGGAACATTGGTAGACTGGAACGCGTTGCCTCTTGAAACGTTGCCGTGGTACGGAACGTATTGACCAAACTGCTGTGGATGTTCAAACATCATCGACTCGGGTTGCATGTAGCCGATAGGTACGTTATTAGATGAGAAATATTGTATGTTGGGGTTCTGCTGGACGGAAACGAATCCATAACGAGGTGGATATGTACTGGTGACGTAGGACATCCCCTCGTGCGATGTGCTCGGAGGAATTGTGACCAATGGTGTTTGGTGTGGATTATTGGGACCGACAATGCTCGGCAATTCTTTTCTGACCGATGGAACACCACCATCGACTCGCATCGTCTGGTCTCGACTATTGGAAACTGATCTAAGCGTGGCATTAGTGTGTAGTGAGTAAGCTTGTTGTAGGCCCACAATTGACGAGTTTGCAGATTGTTGTTGTAGATTGTCTTGAGATGTAAGAATAATTCCAGAACCGTTCACAGTTGACTGTTCTTTCTGTTGGGTACTAAACGATCCACCATTTTCTTGGGATAAGCACGTTGTGGTAGTATTTGTGTTCAACACAAGAGCTGGCGAACCAGACGTTTTATTGGAGACATCGCCGTTTAATGTGTAACATTCGGCCTTTTCTTGTAAGGATTGGACATGTGTTGGATTGCCTTTGTTGCCGCTATCATTCAGAACACGCAGGCCTTCTACTCGAGGTGCACTGTTGGGTTTAACACTCAGACTTTCTGCAATACCAACTGTTCTAGTGGTTTCTGGATTATCCTCGGAAATATCTATCAATAAGCATTGTGACTTTTCTTTTATGTTCTTCATAATTGGTTTCGTTTTAATTGTGTTTTCTCTGTTCAAAGTCTCGCGACTATTTACTGGGACGGGTGCAGCACGCGTTTTATCATCAAACGACGGCGTTTTCGTGACGCCACGTTTTGATGCCGAACTGTAAGTTTGCTTCCCCTTGGCCTTAGAATCGACAGTACAATTCTGACTGGTGGTGGCTGTGCTAGACGCAACAACCAGTGGCCGTATATGTCTTGAACCATCTACTATATCAATAGTTGAACTTTTTGGTAATTTCAGACGAATTTCATGCAATTGTTCATTTGCCTTTTGCGAAATGGTTGTCGAGTTATGATTCCCTGGACGATCTTCAACAATTGAATGTGTAGTTTGTATTTCTGGGTATTCATCTAGCTGATTTGAAACACTTGTTGTAAACAAGTTGTCTGAATCTGTTGTTTGGAGTTGATCGGCGCACAGAACTTCATCCGAATCTGATGAAAGTACGACAATCGCGAGATTTTCGGTCGAGGCATTAGTTTCGTTTGATTCTCGTCTCCTCTTCTTCTCGTTCTTGCATTCATCCCCCTTCGAAGCTTTGCTCGTCTTCTTCATTTCCTTTTCCTTTGGCAAAGAATTCGTTGAGCTCGGTTGACACGTTTTATGGGTTGAAGTTTGCGTTTGCGTTTCTTCCTCACTTGCATTGTGACCTTTGCCACGAACACTATTATCGATCTCGCAAGGCAATATTCCATTTAATTGTGACGGAATTTCGATCTGTGTTTCGATCTGTGTACCATCTAAGGTACTGGCACGAGAAATCAAACCTTCGGATGTAGTCCTTTTAGAATTCTCGTCGTTTAAGTCACGCCCATTCGAAGTGTTCTTACCATTCACAGAAGCCTCTTCCAAGTTCGGGCCAAATCGTCTGGATCCTAAAGCAAGCACTTTCCGTTTTTTCAGCGAACGTTTGTTTGGAGACTGTTTCTTCGCTATCTTTTTGATTGTCTTTTTGGGAACTGGTACGGGATCCAATGTCTGCTGTCGGAATTGCAGCTCGTTCAGTTTGATCTTTAACTCAGTCACATCGTGAGTTAGTTTCTCGATCTCTTTGCGTTCCGTAATATTTCCCTTCCCTCGTTGATACACGATATGGACATCCTTATCGTCCGTGTCCAAATCACTTGCGGCATTGAAACTCGCTTTTCCTTTATGTTTGTACTGATTGTGGCCGTCATTGGTAGGCCTATGCGACTCCTTTGGTTTGTCCAAAGTCCGAAAATTGGGAGAAACCTGATCGTGATTCCTCTTGACAGACTTTCCTGGCGCGTTCGGTTTGCTCATGTCGGGGGGTCTCTCGCTCCCTGATAACATCCTGGATGATCTGGCACTCCGCTGTTTATGTCCGGCTACAGGTTGTTGTTTGTCTGATTCGAGGTGTTTGTGGGCGACCCGTTCGTCTCTTCTCTCTTTCTCTTTCACAGCGTTTTTTGGTCCACCATCAGGCATACCTCGATTTGAAACAGGTTGTTTTTCCTTGCTTTGCAACAATGGTGACACTGCCCGTTGCTCAAGTCCACTTGATGTTGCTGAAATGTCAAATAATCTGGTATAAACAAGAAATTAAACTCATAATAATATCAATACTTCCTGTTACAGAAAGCACTTAGATCATACATCTATGACTTGGTGTATTTTACGAATCCGTTTTGTTAAACAGATAATGGTGAAAGCTGTTATATGCAAAAACCATACCACAGACCGTACTGAACAATTTACTCATACTTCATAAGTAAAGTACCGTACTAAATTACCTCTCCGAGAGTCTTTCCCATTCTCCGACGGATCATGAGAATCCTTCTTCTTGCCGCCTCCGTTTGCCGCGTCATCAAAAGGAGTTGATCTTGTGCCCCGGTCTTTGTTCAACTCTGCTTGCCCTTTGTGTTCCTTCCTCACTCGTCTGTCCAGTGTGATGCTCTGTAACCGGGAGCACAGTCGCGTCAGGTCTCTGATTGATCTATCCGGACGTGACACGTCATTGACGCTGCTCGAGCTCGGGGCGTTGACTGTTCCATCGCCATTCCTCGAGCTACCCGCGGCATCGGTATGCGACAACGACACGTTTTCCAGTTTGTATTTCGTCTCTTCAAGATCGTCGAAGTCTTTTGGAGCTTCGCGATTAATCGAACGACTACGATCTACTTGTTCACAGTCGAATCGATTACTCTCAGCTGCTCCTGTGTCCCTGGTACTCGTCCATATGAGCGAACCTCTGGTCGTTTGACGTCTTCCACTATCGTTCGCCAATGAAGAGAACGTAGTGAACCCTTCTCGGTTCTGAAAGCTCGAGGTGAATTCTTCTTTTTCTTCTTCTTCGTCGTCCTCCAGACTTGAGACTTGGTAGGTTCTCTCCTCCACCTGCTCGCACACCTCGGTCGTGATCGTCCTCTCCGCTACCTGGTGGCTGTTTTTGGAACCTGTAACACATAACCTGTTCATCAATTTTTTTTATCAAGTTCTCCCATTAAAAGTATTACAATGTGGAAAACATTGAAACACTTCATTTCGTTGCATTCATGGATAATGTCTCTATTTTTATTATTATGATTGTATCAAGATATCAAACTTTCTAGTCGTTTCGTTTGGTTTTGTACTGTATGTTGTTTATATGTATACGAACTCTAGCGCTATAGGTCATTCAACGTCGACCCTTTATCGGCTCTTACGACAGGCAGAGCTACCTTGAACCTATTGTATCCTGAGACAAAACGATGTTGGTTTTAAGGATAGTAATATGTTACTTGGGATACCACATTGGTAAAAACTGAAGAGTTACTGTTTGGCAAACCTCCACCTCGGGAGGTTGACCTTGGCGTGGACAAGAGTCACCCTTACCGTCGTTGAAGATTTCCTCGAAGAAGCGCACCTTTCTCGTGACGGGCGTGTGGGGTGGCACCAGGGTGGGGGTGAAGCGTTGACCTCGCTCCACTTGTTGACCTCTCTCCACGAGTTGACCTCGCTCCACGAGTTGACCTCGCTCCACGTGTTGACCTCTCTCCACGTGTTGTGACTCCCAGGCTTGACCCGAGGAGGTCGGCCCGGTGTCCAGTAGGGGTCCCTCATCCTGCAGGGTGGAACATATCACAATGTTGTGGCTGAATGTAGTTTACAAAATGTAAACTGTCTTTTCTCTTGAAAATAAAGTTCAAAGTTGAAATCTTTGGAGAGGTAAACTGTTGTTTGTTGAAGTCCCCATTAGATTGTCGGTAAGCCCTAGGTTTTGAAATTAGAAATATATTGCGTTTAAGGGCGCGTCAATAGGTTATCCTTGATTCCTGACATATATGTTCTGCGCTCTTCGACCTCTATGTGTAAATCTTAGACGTCTCCATATTTGGTGGAGGTGCCGGGTTGGGTTAAACTGCTTCTTATGAAATCCTGGGATTGTTAATTGCCACGCCGTATACATAGTTCAATAGGCTATGTTATCTAATCTTAATTGACCGATCTTGTCAAGCACGAATATCGATGAGTACAATAAAATAAAGGAACAGAAAATGTGTGATCAAATTATCGGATGAGAAAAAGTATTAGTGGGCGAATTATAATGTAAACCAAATTTAAATTTGGGGTATTAGATGTTAAAAGTTAAAAATGGGTTTAGCAAAAATAAGGCATGATACTGTCGCTCACTAACCTGGTTCAAAGCCCGGCTTGGCCCAACGTCCCGTATCTGCTGCTGTTGTGACGTCACACACTCCCGATCAGGCGAACAGCAAGCGTAAGGAGGTTTCCTCGCGTTCTGAGCATGCGTCGCACAATCGCACGGATACTCAAGCGTGCGTTGTTCGGGCGCGAACTGCAGCGGCACCACCGCAGACTCGCTGGGCAGCGAACAGTCGCAAGGTCGCGCCTCGTCAAACTGTTGCTGTGTTGTTGACGACAGCTGGTGTTTGCTGGGTAGCGGACACCCGCCGCAGTCGCACGTACGCGTATCCGCCTCGTGCTGGTAGCAGTACCCGCACTCGGGCTCGTACCCGTACCGCGCGTGTACCCGCATACCGCAGCCGGGTTCGTCCCCCGAGGAATGCGGCTGGCAGTGACATGGCGCTCCGTCGCAACCCCAGCCGTAGGACGACGGAGCTTGGTCGCAGGAGTATTGGGGCTCGCCGTAGGAATTCTGTAGGTATGGTACAAGACATTGCGATAGGTGATAGGCAATACTTAGCCGAGATAAATGTTAAAAAGGCCCTACCTTAAGGCTGCAAATGGGCCATAACTGCCCGGTGGCAACCTGTCCCAACCTCCCCCCCCCCCCCTCCCCCCACCCTCATCACTTCATATCACTCAATAAATTCAAAGTTGTTCTGAATCAGCCTTGTTGAATGTTGATTCTGGCATTTGTCCGCAGGTGTTCGCACTGTCCAATCACTGATTCATGTGTTTTATATTTGAAATATAGATCTTTGATTGGTTATCGCTCACTCGTCAATGGTGTTTGGAGCTTACAGGGTTGGTTTAGTCGCTTTAAATTAAAGTCCCCCACTGCAAATCAGTTTCATTACTGAGTGGGTAGACTCTAAAATATGTGGATTTTTTTTATTTATTTATTTATTTCTAAATTCCCTTGCTGATTTGCACTCAACAACCTCCTCGGGTAACTCATTCCATTCCCTAACCGTTATTTGAACAAATCCAAACCTACCCAGATCACTTCTTACCACCTGCCGCTGAAACTTTCATTTTTTCATTCAAGATTTCCCCCCTCCCACCCTCCCACCCACCCACCCTCATCACTTCATATCCCTCATTCTATTTCTAAATTCTCTTACTGATTCACACTCAACAACCTCCTCGGGTAACTCATTCCATTCCCTAACCGTTATTTCAACAAATCCAAACCTACCCAGATCACTTCTTACCACCTGCCGCTGAAACTTTCATTTTTTAATTCAAGATTACCTTACAGATGCTTTCGTCACATGCGAGGCACTCAACCAGCGAACCGCCCAAGACCTGTGCAAATACTGATCGCTGATTGGCTATACGAGCCCCTCGTCTGTGACGAAAGCATCCGTATAAACTAGTCTTGGGACAACTATAGCACGTAGGACTAGAACAACTTTTCTGCACTCGGGCACGAAAGAATACAAGATTATAACATTGCGAGGGGCAAGTGGATACTTGCCAGCAGTAGCTACATTGGTTGCTTACTGAGCACGACAGGTATAGTAATTTAGTAAGCATTGTGGATCAATGACGTTGAAAGTAGGCATAAATCCGATCCCTTGACTTTCGTGACGCAGAGAATCTGACACAACGGTTGTTTTGACATGATAAACCTATGGAGGTTAGACCTTTATAACACACATGTTTGCTGAACAAAAGGTGAAAATAGATTTCACTATACTTACCATTGAAGTGTAGATGATAGCAGTGTAGATATTTCATTCAGAAATTATAAACATTAAAAACGTAAAAAAATATTGTGGCAGGTATGTTTCAATTTCTAAACAAAAACAGACAGCGTAGAAAAACAAAGACATTATTCGATTGGTTACCAAACCAACCAAACTTGAAATTAATCCACTCACTGCCTTCTATTTATTTCCATTCAAACTCAGTTGACTTTATAATGAGTTTATTAATAAAATGTGTTGTATTTTTGAGTCAAGTTGAAATTTGTATAAATTCTTTTTTTCTGTTGCACTAGTATCTTCGTATAATAATGAGGTCAAGATACAGACAAGAAGCCAAACCGAAGGAGGGTGATTCCGCAAGGTATACTAAATCCCCGCTACGCGCACACGCCGCACAGGCTCTGGTAGTACGACTAACCCCCGCTAGGGCATCTAGCGGTTCTTGGGCAGTCAAAGTATCAAGTATGCAGTTCATGTTACCAATGTAACCAAGGAGTGATTACATTGTTAATAAACCAAAACAATTTTGATACATGACATACAAATATTTTTAAAGGTGGATGCGGATAAAGTTGACATTCCGCAGGAGATATGATATGGCCGTAACTCACTCGCTATAGAATGGTATGTAATCATTAACTCCTCATACTCCACACTTTGTAAGACCAAGCCTGCAAGGTGTACGCTACGCTGCACAGTTGTACACAATCCTCGCTTTGTTGTGTTGTACAGTCAAGTGTCAACAGCTGTCACTACTGTAGCAAACCAGAGTCGATAAAGAAGTTTTACCCCTGAGAAACTTCCTTATCGGCTATGGTTTTGTAAAATTTGGTTTGTTGGTGTGTTTGTTTTAATAAATTAGTTTTCCCAATGACAACCGTAAATGATTGCAACAGCGAAAATTTAGTTAATCCAGTTTTTAGTTCTTTCAAAGCCACATCTGCTCAAACTGTCACTCTTTCAATATTGTGTAACAACTAAAACACGTTAATTCGGCGCGGTTTTTACCGTGAGACTACCCTTCCACCTTAATTTAAATAAAGAGAATCACAAAAATAAGTCAGTTGTTCGTAATGGCGTTGCAAAGCTAGAGAGTGGAAAGGGTGCATTCCTACAACTAATGTTTCCGCTCTATGCAGAGTTCCTCGGAGCAACCGCTCGCCAGCGGGAACGTTCCTCCTCCCACTAGTTCCACACCGGCGCCGCAATGGACCAATCAGACGCCGAGTCTCAACAACACTTGGCCGACCCTTCCCGCAACGAACAAGACATTTGTGTTCCACCCGGGGCCGACCACGGCACAGACCTCGGGACACGCCACACAGGTGAGACGAGGGCAACACATTCATTTTATACAAGACTTTGTTCTATGAATGAAAAGATATTTCAATTTAATATTTTATAAAAGATTTCCATACGCCTACATAAAAATTAGTTGGAAATTCACTCAGTAATATGGCGGGAAAGGCGAGGTAATTAAATTAACCAATTTTCAAGGGGTACCGATATCACCGTAACAAAAATAACGACTAAGTGAAACATGCCTATCTAAGTAATATTCAAGTACCCCAATAATTGATTATGAGTATTCTGAAAGTGTATAAAATAGGCACCCTTTAGCCTACACGTACGTTCTTTCCTGATTCATAGCTTACAATGTGAACATATTGTCCTTCCTTCCAGGGTCCCTCGACTTCTGTATTCGGCGATCTCGCAAGATTCAACCAACAAAGATTGTTGAGTGGTCTGAAACTCAACAACAGCAGCAATCGATGTCCTACCCAGAATGTGCCGGTAAGTGAAGTTGTGTTCTCGCATCGTGTACGTCAGAGTCGATAAAGAAGTTCTCAGAGAGGCAACTTCTTTATCGACTCTCTCCGACATTTGTAGTGAAAATATCTTCTTACCAACCTCTCTTCGGGGCTAGTTCGTACCACGTGATTTGGGACTTAGCGATTCCTACAGTCCTTTTCATAAAAGCTACAACTACAACTATACAGAACATGTTCTTTAGTTATATTATATACTTGAACAAAAACTGGACTAAATTGGAGCCAACAGTCTATTGTGCCAACCTTATCTTATTATCCTCTCTCTAAGACGATGAAGGTACTTAAAAGTTTTAATAGGCGATACGTAACCAAATAAACAGCAGACATATTGAAATCTCGTCATTGCTATAATTATATTTTCTATAATGCCGTATTTATGTAATCATGCGTCTCGCCAACCAATAGAGACAAGCCTCCTGCTTCTTCCTGTCCAGCCCTCCTGGCATTCCTTCGTTGTGCTCTTTCAGTATCGAGCCGTATGTAGATTCACACAAAGAGCAAATTACAAAATAACCTGAGGATATGTTGATAAAGAATGTTTCTGTGTACTACAATATAGTCAGCGAGTGTACGTCACAGCTGTGCGGGTGGCGGCCATCTTTGCTATACATTCTATAGGTTATGGCCGAGTTTCTATCATGATCCAACAAGGGTATTTTTTGATGGATTTGTAGTACAAACCCACAGCTTTTACTGATTGGGAACGTTCCAACGGCAAAACAATTGCGTTTTGGAAATGGAATTTAAATATGTTTACTTCCTTTATTTTTTATAAGTACCCTTCTTATGGGGACATCTCCGATGCCCCACTCTCCGATGCCCCACCAATCTTTTTAGTCTCCGATACCCCCCCCCAACCAACCTTTTTAGTCTCCGATACCCCACTCTCCAATTCCCCACCTACCTGCTCTACCGGTTTTCTAAAGCCCGTGTTACACCACGCATTTTAAGCACACGTTCACTGCGTGGTAAATTCAAATAGTTAAAACTACATGGTATATTGAAGTCTTCTCAAACTGATTATTGGCCTGTATAGACGTAAATTTAGTTGAATATTGTGTATAAGTACTAACTTTTCACCAAAGTCTCTCCGTATTCAAGCATATTATTCAATCTTTGTTGAGTCTTGTCTATGTTATAATAAATATTATTGGAATTGGTTCGTTTAGCTATTTGACAGGAAAATATGTTTTGGCTCTTTATAAACAACTGGAGTAAAATCCAAGTTTGATTATTGATACTACTTGTTTAAATCCCTTTCATTCGTGGCTGTTCCCTAACGAAGGGATATATTAATACCCTTGATTCTGACTCACTATTATAGTATTATTAGTGTATAGCATTTAAGTTAATTGTATCTTGTATAACATCATTACATTAAATAAACTACTTTTGCATTTAAAACCGAGTAATTGCAATACATACCTATGACTTCTTGTTCCTAGTTCACCCCACTCAAGGCATTTTGACCCACTGACCCCCCCCCCCCCTCGACCGCCTTATTCCTCGACACACAACGTGCGTGCATCATTATTTTGAGTCAGCTGTTGGTATTTGCAGCACAGGTGAGAACAGTTTCCAAACTTGGTAAAAATATTTCATAAGAAATAACATGGCACGATCTATTATGTCCATTTACCGTGAAAGATTTTGGTCCCCAAAAATATTGGCTGTCATTGGCATACTCGGCTAACTTTTCAGTAAATCATCTACGTTTTGAGTGAAATATTATAACGCAAATTTTTGCAAAGTTCAGTATTGTATTTAATTATTTTCAATTTCTTTATTTAACGTCTATCTTATTCAGTTAAAAAACTGAGTGAAAAACGATTACATAATAGTACATTTAAAAAATACATATTAAATATATAATTGTTTAAACTATCATTTAGGGTCGTATAATTATATTGGGGGGAATGTCCCCTTTAATAATACAGGCTAGTTTGAACACGAAACACGACTGTTCAATAGAGAATGCATTTTATAATATTTGAATTTACCGCGTGTGCTTATTTTACGTGGTGTAGCATGGGCTTCTCGAGCAGGTAAGTGCGCAGGTAGATGGGGCTTCAGGTAGTGGGGTATCGGAGACTAAAAAGGTTCAGGTAGTGGGGTATCGGAGACTAAAAAGATTGGTGGGGTATCGGAGAGTGGGGCATCGGAGAGCGCCCCCTTCTTATATCCTTTTCGAAATTCTAGATTCAATGTCTACATTCAATTTTAAAATCGTGCCCGCCAATGAATTCAACAGACTCGCTTACTACAAATTCATGTCAACAAGTATAATTGTGTTTAGTCAATTCGAACGAACTTGTGGCAGAAATCAACGATGCCTTTTTGTTGAACTCCAAGAGCCACCGTTTATATCTGGCACAAACCCCGTTGAGTCATCACTTAGTTATGAGAAACTGTTGAGTTCCCGAATAATTCGGTTTACAAATCAATTGTGTGTGACAATCATGGCCGCTGTGACGTCACACACTGAAACTCTGTTATCAAAGAGAAAAAGAGAATAACCTCTGTTAGAATGTTGATGTCTTCCTCTTGCAGCGAGGGTGGGGAGCCGGGTACCACCCCATACATAGACCTCTCCTCGCGTGGCCGTACTTCGGCCGCAACCCCTATGTCGAGAGGACGACGACGACGACGACAACGAGAAGGGTGAAACGAGTCCGGCTGCAGTTCGTGAGACGCGAGGGTTTCTCATGCTCGTTTACTCTTGTCCAGGAAGAGGAGGAGGAGGAGAGCGTGGAGGTCAGGAGGACGACGAATAAGAGGGCCTTTCACCACCTCTCTGGCACGAGCGCCCACCGCTTCGTCCGGCCCGCCACCCCCCGTCAACCCTTCGCCCAGGTAATACTACTGGCGCACGGAGACATGTACACCTACACAGACAAATTACTAGCTACAGTTAATGTAATTATTATGATTGCGGGAGGAACAAGCCTTTATTTATTTATTTTCACCGTACGATTTGATGAGAGTACAAATATTGGTACAAACTATACAAAATAACTATACATAAAGTCTATTTGAAATAATCCACAGAGGTATACCATTTTATCTTTGCTTTGACCAAGGTTCAAAACAAACAATGCATTTTACTACTATCTACGGTAAAATTGTAATTTATGGAAATACATCTCCCTCTCCATTTAAATTGTAACTGTATCTAGGTATGATTGTAGCTTAGAACATTAATTAATAAGAATATTCCAGTGGGAGAAAGGTACAGAAGGACGACGTCTTACCTTAGAAAGTTGGTAGATCGTTGTTAAAAACATAAAGATGAGATGACAATTAATAATAAACTGAGACGTTTCGGTGGTGTTAGGACCAGTTTCACCAACTTTTTAAACTCTGATTAGCGGGTAATCGGAGGTTCTCTGCGAACAAACATGGCGACTGCCTGGCACGTGTGTTAATCTAACCTAACCAAGCTATGCACAAACATGGCGACATGCCTGGCACGTGTGTTAATCTAACCTAACCAAGCTATGCACAAACATGGTGACTGCCTGGCACGTGTGTTAATCTAACCTAACTAAGCTATGCACAAACATGGCGACATGCCTGGCACGTGTGTTAATCTAACCTAACCAAGCTATGCACAAACATGGCGACTGCCTGGCACGTGTGTTAATCTAACCTAACCAAGCTATGCACAAACATGGCGACTGCCTGGCACGTGTGTAAATCTAACCTAACCAAGCTATGCACAAACATGGCGACTGCCTGGCACGTGTGTTAACCTAACCTAACCAAGCTATGCACAAACATGGCGACTGCCTGGCACGTGTGTTAGTCTAACCTAACCAAGCTATGCACAAACATGGCGACTGCCTGGCACGTGTGTTAATCTAACCTAACCAAGCTATGCACAAACATGGCGACTGCCTGGCACGTGTGTTAATCTAACCTAACCAAGCTATGCACAAACATGGCGACTGCCTGGCACGTGTGTTAATCTAACCTAACCAAGCTATGCACAAACATGGCGACTGCCTGGCACGTGTTAATCTAACCTAACCAAGCTATGCACAAACATGGCGACTGCCTGGCACGTGTGTTAATCTAACCTAACCAAGCTATGCACAAACATGGCGACTGCCTGGCACGTGTGTTAATCTAACCTAACCAAGCTATGCACAAACATGGCGACTGCCTGGCACGTGTGTTAATCTAACCTAACCAAGCTATGCACAAACATGGCGACTGCCTGGCGCGTGTTAATCTAACCTAACCAAGCTATGCACAAACATGGCGACTGCCTGGCACGTGTTAATCTAACCTAACCAAGCTATGCACAAACATGGCGACTGCCTGGCACGTGTGTTAATCTAACCTAACCAAGCTATGCATTTTGACTGTACCTTCCGCCCTCACTGAACATGCTTATTGCTTGTGTATAGTCTATGTTCTGTAACTGACAATAAACAGCCCGTTTATTGTCAGTCACTGAACATACAATTCCATACAATCCAATATACATGGTCCGTCAAAATATTTACAAACAGCAATAAATTAGCAAAATATACAAATTTCACAAACATAACCAGATCTTCATGAAAAACTAACGAGGCTTCCGTTCAGAGTTTGCAGGCTTCGTCTTTCGGCCGTGACCAATCACAGTCCACGAATCCTTTCTCGTGGGGAGTCCCGAACACGTCCTGGGCCACCGGCTCCGCCCTCTTCAACAACAACAACAACAACTACAACCACAGCCACAACCCCAACAACAGCCACAGCAACCAAAACAACAACAACAACAACAACAGCCAGAGCAACCACAACAACAACAACAACAAGGTAATAATAATTTGTTTTCGTAGGAAACCTGCCCAGGGACAATCCATGCCCCTTTTTAAGCGGTATTCGGAATAAGTTAGATAGGAAGGGATTTTCGAGGTCTTAATCCCAGAATTTGCCCTGTGACTGAGGAAAACCTCGGAAAAACCTTCAGTCAAGATTGCCTAGGCCGGTATCGAACTTGCGACTCATCGAATAAGTCTCGCTTCTTAATGCTGAGCTGAGCGACCTCTATCGGCCAACAAACAAAGTATAACGTGGTTAGACGGGAGACTAGTTCGGGAGGTCGTCGGTTCGATACCGGCCACCGTCAATGTGCTGACAAGTTTCCTCCCAGGTTTGTCGTCAGTTTTGTCAGTCAGTTTTTGGCGTTGATGGAAAAATAATAACTATTAAGTTACCAACAGCTGTGAGTGACAGCTGATAAAGTACACGCAATCCTTTTCAATGATTCATTTAAATTTTCTGTTCGTCATGGTGACAATTATTAATTGCATTTAATTGATTTTCTTCAGAAAGTAACTGCAAATGTAACAAACGGATTGGAACATAATCAAAACGACTTTCCATACACCTTACAACGACTGACTTTTCCTTTACTTCGATGTCTTTGTTTTCACCGTCCAGGGTTAATTATTTTCTCTATCTCTCTCTCTCTCTCTCTCTCTCTCTCTCTCTCTCTCTCTCTCTCTCTCTCTCTCTCTGACAAGCAAAGGCAATGATTAACAATGATTGACCTCTTGCTCAGAACGTCCCGTGGTCGTGGAGACTGTCCAACCCGTCGTCTAAAATTAGGATTATTTCCTGTATAGAATATATACGGGCCAACGAATAAAGCATTGAAGATTGTTCAATCTCCACATTGAAGAGGGCAACGTCCTTGCGTTTATTTATAAGGTGCTAAGAGAGAGAGAAAGAGAGAGAGGAACCTTTTACTTTCGCTTGTCAAGATAATTTCGAATCTTTCAAGATCCTCTCGGATTTGGTAGAAATTTCATTGATCTGATTCTGATTTAATAGCCAGATAACATAACACAAAACTAAGGCTAGCTCTCGCACAGAATTACTACTTCCCAATTATAGCAAAACACGATTGCTATGTGCCCTGATTGCTCGTCGTCTGACGTTTCATGTTAGTATTTTCTATTTGATTTGATCGAAAATTAAATTTGAAATTTGCAACAGTATAGTGTATATTATAATTTATTGATCTTGTACAATGAGTTTCTGGTTTAAAATATCTATTTTATATCAAATAAATGTATATATTGCCTACCCACTCATTTACAAGAACTGATACGCAGTGGGGGACGTTTATGTGCTTCGTTGCTATGACGGCTCCAAAATCAGAAGTCACCGTTTCTGTGAGCACTGTCGAGTCGAATAAATAGATTCAAGTCAATTTCCAAAGCTAAAACACCCGGCCCGAGCCGGGAATTGAGCATTGGGTATTCTGCATTGGAACCAGTATTAAACTAACTAGACTAGACCAACAAGACACACAATATTATAATTTTATGACATTTATACTTCATATTCCACATCGTAGAACTAGAATGAAATTTAATAGTGTTCGCGGTTAGAGGTTATTGGGGGAGGGGGAGGGGGGGGCTAGATATGTAATTTAATGCTATGAGATTTTATATTTATTTAATGGGCAGTGGCTCACAATATGTGTTTCATTTCCAATGTATGCAGGGTGACTACCGCACCCACGAGTCGTCCGCCTGTCACCCCTTAGCCTCTAACCTTCACCGCGGCGCTCAAGGCCATCGCACCGCCTGTCAACAATGTCACCCTCACGGCGAGGGTGGTGACGACGTGAGCATGGAGTGTGACGTATGTGTTGTGTGCGCAGGGTGACTACCGCACCCACGAGTCGTCCGCCTGTCACCCCTTAGCCTCTAACCTTCACCGCGGCGCTCAAGGCCATCGCACCGCCTGTCAACAATGTCACCCTCACGGCGAGGGTGGTGACGACGTGGGCATGGATTGTGACGCATGCGATCAACCACCGCGGCCCAAATCACCGAAACACGTCCAGGTAGACAAACAATGACGTACTTACTTGCATTGTATTTGCTGTTTTAACGACATACTCGACATGTAAAGTCGCCGTACAACAACTTCGGTAATGCTTTCGTCATCAATCAATGACGTGTTTACGGTCTCGGCCAACCCGAGCAGGTATTTGAATTAGCATCGGTCGCTGGTTGGCTGCCGCTCACCCACCCGTGACGGAAGCATTACGACGACTTTTTAGGTCATATTGTGACGGCAGATGAGATTGAAGGAAAGGGACAAGTAGGAGGGAGTCGACAAAGAGACCAACGTCATTGAGTACGTCGTTATAAGCAACTAATACAGTTAATGATTCTATCAAACTTGACAAAAGTTGTCAACAATTCATTATCACCAATCCCGTTTTTAGTCTATCGCTGCGTACTGGTCTAAAATGAGCCTAAAAGTGGTTGCACACATTTCACCATTACTGTTCCCTACTTTGTCTTCCCTCCAAGCTTCTTCCCTGTTTGTCCTCGGGGTAGAATATAGGTCCTGAGCAGCTCATAACATAACATAATAATTAATTAGTTGCAGTTGAGAAAGTCATTAAACTATAGTTAGTAATTCCAAATAATTCAAATATTGACAAGTCTAATTTCACAGTAGAACCGCGTGTTTCCTGCGCTTCTCGTCAATGTGTGCGTGTGCGTGTGCGTGTGCGTGTGCGTGTGCTATTCACGCGTACTCAACAAGTTTTCTGTTCACAGTTTGGATTCTCGTCAAGTATGTCTCAAAACAACCCTGGTTCCTGCCACGCGTCGTTCAACAACCGGCCGTGTCAACAGCACAGCTCCATGGTAAGCCATGGCTGTCTGTCCATCTGTCTTACTCTGGCCTGTGTCTTTCCTACTCGCCCCGAAGTATCTCTGATATCGGATTACAATAGGCGCGTTAATGATAGTAGAGAATTCTGCTAATATTCAGTGCTCAAAAATGTAAAATACTATTCACGTATCTGTATGCGCTTTTAAAAGCTCCCGCAGGCGAGATATGTACAGTCGGAACTCGACTTAAATAAATAAATAAATAAATAAATAAATAAATAAATAAATAAATAAATAAATAAATAAATAAATAAATAAATAAATAAATAAATAAATAAATAAATAAATAAATAAATAAATAAATAAATAAATAAATAAATAAATAAATAAATAAATAAATAAATAAATAAATAAATAAATAAATAAATAAGTAAGTAAATAAATAAATAAATAAATAAATAAATAAATAAATAAATAAATAAATAAATAAATAAATAAATAAATAAATAAATAAATAAATAAGTAAGTAAATAAATAAATAAATAAATAAATAAATAAATAAATAAATAAATAAATAAATAAATAAATAAATAAATAAATAAATAAATAAATAAATAAATAAATAAATAAATAAATAAATAAATAAATCAAAAAATAAAATAAATAAATAAATAAATAAATAAATAAATAAATAAACAAATAAATAAATAAATAAATAAATAAATAAATAAATAAATTAGTTTTTCTTCGAAATCTGAAGGTGTGAGATAGAGACCGTCTACACGTGCGTGCCATTGTGTGTTGCACTGGTTGTACTGAATAGATTTCTAGGAATATGACAAAACTAGACACCGTTGCAGTAATAATAATAAAACAGTTTTGATATGAAGTGTTATACTTTTTAGTGGTACAATATAAAGTACTATTCACATCTTATTAGACATGTATGCGCTTTTGAAAGCTCCCGCAGGCGAGGTAGCGAAACACATTCTTAGTAAAGTATGTGCGCATGTGTTGGTTTAACAATCATTGCGCAATTAGTTTTATATGTATGCTGAATTTCCAGAGAATATTATTTTTCCTTTCTTGCCATTGTACACAGTGGCATAACTAGAGTTACTTTGGAATGCAGCCTAGCCGTAGACCCCCCCCCCCCCCCCCCAACCCAAACCCCTGTAATAACACAACTATAATGTACATTATATTATCTTGACAAGTGTAATGTTATACGAGGGTCTCCACTTGTTGCGCCATCTCAATGTAATGATAAAGCTGCAAATAAATTACAATAATTACAACTCGGCGGCTGAGGCAGAACCCTATACAATACATCGAGAACACGCGCTTGACGCACGTCACCTTCATGCAGTGGCGTATCCAAGGGGGACCACCATGCCCCCCCCCCCCCAAAAAAAATACACGGAGATAAGAAACCGTTTCCAACCTTAGTGACGCATGTGTCAGGACTTCACATTATATAGAAATTTGATATCCCTTGATTCATAGCCAAATACACTCAGAATAAGAAACCTATACTCTATGAAATAGTACGATTCTGAAACGTGTTCACAGATGTGTAAAAAAATCGAGGTCTTTGGCGACCGGGGATTTTGCCCCAGACGCCTTCCTGGTTGGGATGTTCGACTCCCCCCCCCCCCCCCCCTCCCCCCATGGTCCATTCCCGGATATGCCACTGCCTTTAAAAACAAAAAACAAAAATTTGCCCCCCCCCCCCCCCTAACAAGATGAATTTCCGGCTCTACTGCATACGGTGTGGTTGAGCTAAGTTCCTAGCCTTGTATGACACCTAGACAGCACCATTGAGTATGGGCTTATCTCCATCTATAACTCATCACCGTCTCGAATAGCACGAGTGCAATAACAGAGAACGTAAAGCAACAAAGATCATCATCATCTGCAAATCATCGTAAACCGAGTAAATGATTGTACAACACTGTGCGTCATAAACACAATATCCTTCAGCCGACTTTCTTTGCAACATTATAGATTCTGTCAATAGGATAGACCATTGTTTGGCTTGTTGCGTCGTATGTTTGTTATCGCGTCGGGTTTTACGAGCGCGTCTCCCCACGTGTGACATTAGTGACAAGACAACATCTTCTCTGTACCGTGTGTTGTGTGTATTTCCAGCTCTCGGGTTAGACACGATGGGTCAAGAGACAATTGTCTGCTTGTCTCTTGTTTCTATGCACGCAAGAAGGCCTCACCATTGGGTTTAAAATATAGGCCTCACCTCGTTTCTTCTTCTTCTTTTACGTTTATATTAGTTCTCTTTCAGTATTTATGTACTATAAGCTTTGATATTACACTCTCTACGTGCATGACACCATTTTTTATTTACATTGCCAATCATCATTATAATTATTTTGTTATTCTTTTTCACGGTACTACATTGCTCTATCTTGAGAATGAACGCCTCCCAATATGTCAAAATGCTCCTCGTCTCACTGTGTGTGTGTGGGTAATCAGTGTTGCACAATGAAGTTGTCTGATGATGTCTCATGACGTCATGTCTCATGTCATCATGTCTCATGTCATCATGTCTCATGACGTCATCTGTGTGATGTTAGACAAACTGATAGAGGTGGCCCAGCGGTAACACGCAAGACTCAGTTGCACATTTCACTCACCGGCAATCCTAGCTGTGAAGGTTTTCCCAGAAGTTTTCCTCAGTCACAAGGCGAATGCTCGGACATTCCTTCCAAACTATTCCTACGCCCTCCCACGCCGTAAGAAGCGAAAGGTGTCCCCAAAAATTCTGAGAAGACGCGGTCTATTTCAACGGTATTCACGACGGTATTTCCCGATATCTGTATTGTTATTGTCCTCTGCATTGACTGCACCGACCGTGAGTGGAATGCGACCTCACCACGTCTGACAACAGGCTTGCGATATTATCACTACAATACTTTAGGCAAGAGAACGAGATGCAACTAGATTTAGGTTAGTATAGTTGTCACACGCGTCACTTCCCTATTATACATAATCCGTGACGACAACACCTTGCAAGTTAATTTGACGGGGCTATACCTAGATGGACACCACCGATTGTAGAGGTGGCTCAGCGGTAAGACGCGAGACTCTAATTCGGGATGTCACCGGTTCGATTCCGGCCACCGGCAGTCCTGACTGAAGATTTTTTCAGAGGTTTTCCTCAGTCGTAAAGGCGAATGCTGGGATTGAATTCTACTAACAGCCCTCGGACATTCCTTCCCAACTATCCAAACACCCTAATAACCTAGTTAGTCACCTGAAGAGGGGCACATCAGGTAAAGCTGGTGTGCACCCTATAACGGGTGTTCTACGAAAAATTATTAATTGTTGTTCGACGTCTCCTCCCTATAAAGATTACAATCGATAATAACATTGTCTTGTGCTTCAGATGGAACATGAAGCGATGGACACGGACGCAATGTCCCAGTCTTCTGGCAGAACCCATCTACCCTTCACTCACTCGGCCGCCTGCCAGCTCGGACACTGTCCCAACTGTGCACCCCAACTGTGCCAACTACCCCCGTGCGGTTGTGCCTCTAGACTGGCCCAGCACTTACGCCCGCTGATGCAACAAGGACTGCAGCATCAGTCGCAAGTCAGGAAGAAGGTGCTCTTTATTGAAGAAATCAACCTCGATGGTAGGAATACACTATTAATGCTAGACGTAGCAGTAGTATATACAAGGGGGAGGGGCACGAAGGTGCACTGCCCCCCCCCCCCCCTAGGATGTCAGAAATGTTTTTAGTAGTAATAATAACATTTTGCAATTTATTTTATTCATGACAAAACCGTTTAAAAAGTGTTTAAAAAAAGGCCGGCTAACTAGGAAACACTCCCCCCAGGAAATATCTTGGTATTGCTTTTGTTGTGGTAAGCTAGGAAAGGGACTGTGGCTATAGATACATATAATCGTTGAGTGAGTAATATAGGGTCGCAACGCAATCGGCAGTTTGTCTACCGCCTTATGCTGCCTAACATACTTTAGTCGGTCTTCGGTGAAGTAGCCGACCAATCTGGCTCCGTCATCGCGTCGCTAGACAAACTTCTACTCCCCGACTAAAGTATCTTGGGCAGTAAAAGGCGGTAGACCAACTGCCGATGGCGTGTGGCCTCTACTCTATATTACTCACTCAACGATATAATCTTTGTAATCCGCTCAGTCACAGTTCTCCTCCGTGTCCATGCTGTGTCCACCTCTAGACCTCTTGACCTCTTGACCTCGCGACTTGCGACTTTCGACCTCTCGACAGCGTCGTCTGCTTCGACTCGCCGTATACTTTCCACGTGTCCAAACCGCACTGCATTTCCAACGACTTTCTTGTCTTGTGGTTGCTCACATATTATGACTTATATACCCACCATATATCCGCTTGGCTCCATTGTACGCAGACATCCCTCTAGTAGTTCATTGCGACGGCATTCAGTATCTTACTTTGGCAATAGTCGACTTTCCTGCCTCGTATTATAGTGGAATAAATAATCAAAATAATATTATAAGAAATAGGTATCGACCGTACTTATTTTATAATCCAAAATTTAGTATGAATTGAAGAATAAAGAACATTTAACAATGATAAGTGATATTGGTTGGGGAAAGAAGAACGGAGACGGTACCATCAGCTTACCTGAAGAGTGACATGATTCATGACAATGATTCATTCAAGATACTTCGTAGTCATCTAAATTGATCTCCAAACATCAATGAAAGTGATGTCTAAAGAAGGCATCAGTGGTGAACACTGAATCGGTCCCGCGAAAATGGCACCGCGGGCCGCGCGGTACCCGACCGCTATAGAACTGGGGCATCTTGTTCCGATTGTTGAATAACCGCAAATGGAAAGCTATGCCATGGCCTGTGATTTCATTTAATAACGACTATTTTATAATGAGACGTTGATGTTTACAAGCGAATTCATACGATCAAACTGGTTTTGCTACCGTTGTTTCAATGCATATAGTGGGTAAGACACGTGCATAGTGCGTAAGACCGCAGTCGCAAATTTAATGTGTTTTTTTTATGAGAAATAATATTTTTTATCAAATATTTTTGCTGCATTTATTAATATAATAACAAATACTTATAGGCGATGATTAGGGATGCACCAAGATAATTAGCTATCGATCAATCAGGTTCATTATATCCAAAATAAAATTAATATTAAACTCATTACTAATCAAAACAACAATTTCGCAATGATTACAAATCATAATAATAATAATATAAAATATATTTATCAAGCTGCCTCTTGTGTTCGCGAAACGACTTAGCGGTGGATCCTGTGTTCACCGTGTTTTGATGATGCAGCTTTCTTGAGATTTGTAAATGGTAATCCACGCGGTCACGCGGTTTTAATTACTAGTTTGAAGACTGTTATTATATTTTTTAATGCTTCTGATTTCGTGTTTGTGCAACGAGGCAAATCGAGACATTATTATTTATGAGCTGTTCATAGATAAGAACAACAATAATAATAATACAACCCAATTAATTTAATAATTGAAAGTCATAATTGCGTGGGTTGCTGATGCTGGAAATGCACAAAATAATTGCATCTATCTATTTGACGGCCGGTTATTGACCTCCAATAATAATGCATTTTAGTAGACACTGCCCACGCTCAAAGCCCTTGAAATAATTTGTTAAATCAAAAACTAAATTATTTCTAAAATAGCCTAATCCCATTTTTACGGACTTCTACTGCAATCAGTGTATATCTCGAAAAACAGTGTTGTAAAAATGACATAAACGTGAGTTGTATATACGTATAATAATTATAATACGTAATAACAACTTAGGCCTACGTTTAAAGTCATTTTTACGACACTGTTTTTCGAGATATACACTGAAACAATTAAACAATTAACTGTAAAAAATTAACTTAAGCACAGTTAGCTGTTTATAACTTAATTGTTTGCCATACATGCAGATGCTGCCACATGGGAGGCCGGTGAAGCAATTAACCAGCCCGTTATTATTCTCACTTGTATCACTGTAATTGTACTAATTACGTTGCTAAAGCGACGGCATCTGTGTGACAGGACAGGACGCTTATGTATGTCATTGTGTCGTGATTAGACCGGAGAATGAGGTTTCCTGCTTTTTATACACAATAGTATCCTCGCCACACACAAAACTACTGTCTGTTATAATAATTCATACTTTTCATTGCGATAGATTCCCCTGTCACATTTTATCTAGCAGGCCCTATAGCCTGTTATTTATGCAGCCAAAGTCACATTCTTTTTTCGAGCTTTATTCCTAATTCTACCGTGTGTTTCTTAAGAAAAGTGGTATTCCAGAAAAAATCATGTTTTATCCCTTACACACAAAACCTTCGTCAAATATGTACGCCTCCTCTCCCCCCCCCCCCTCACTCTGTAAAATAAACCCTTGTTCTTCAGCATAAGCCAGGAAACAACGAACAACAACAAACTTATAGTAGAACGTACGGAGACGCACCACTGGCTTTTATTTGGCTGTAGTTTAGAACCAGTGGCAGTTCAAGGCTGGCTATCTGTCGCACTACTGCGCAGACTAGTGCGCATGACGTCCGTAGAACTACGTCACGCATGGCGCGGCGTTCAAATGCGTTTCTGGAGCCAAGCGCACTGAAATGCAGCTGCAACCGTTAGTTCCATAACCCGAGGAAACTATATATCAAATTGTGCACGTAATTGGAGTAAAATGTATCAGTATGAATTTTAAAATATCTTTCTGTGTGTTGCAGTTCCGGTGAATCCATTCCCAAGGTCGTGCTCCCACTTCGGTAGGGGTTGCGCGGGGGCTCCAACGTGGCCGAACGACCCTCCACCCCCTGCGTGCATGCACGTTCACCACCCCTCCACCCTGCAACACCACCGGAACCTCCCGCCGGCCGACGACGGCTACGAGTGTCGCCCCTGCGGCCGCGCGGCGTCCTCCCACCTGGACGGTCAGTCGACGTCGTCGCGCACCCCTCGGGGCATCCTCAAGACGCCGCGACGTCACAGCACGATCGCGCTACCCTCGTGCCAGCAAGAGAGCGTGGCGGAGCGGTGTCGGACGATGTCGGAGAGACGGTTACCCGAGTGTCAGTCGGCCAACTCCTTCGGTTTCAGTAAGCGGACGGTGAGCTTTGACCCGCGGTTACCGGCAGACGATCACGCGAAGTCGAACGCGGACTCGTTTGTTGACGATGGCGGCGGCAACGGGGATCCGGACGTGATTTTTGTCAAGAGGCAAAGAACAGAGAACGGATGAGTGCATGACCGGGTTGTCGATGAACGGACCAAAGAGCTGGGCTTCCTATTCTCGTCGAGTACGAGGGACCCACGTCTGTATGACGGCCACGCCTACCAGCCACAAGATTGTCAATACACTCTGCGACATGCTCACAAGTCAACTTTATGTAGACAAGTTTCAAAATAGAAACATTTGTGCCTTCCACATTGATGGCATCCGAAAATGTTCGCGAAGGTTGTATTTTAAATCAGTGCATTACATAATTTGATTTTAATTTTTAATTAGATCTATTCATTTTCTACAAATTTACAACTCACAACTAGAAATAGAAACTTAACCGGCAATTCGGGTGAAAACACTTAAAAACTATTGAAGTATTAAGGAAAGTCGTGGATATAAACGGGTAAAGTGTTCTAATTTAAATCGTGGTTTCTCCTATAAAGGAAAATGTAGTAGGCTATACGAAAAAAGAAACGGTTCGTAGTTGAAGAACACAAGTGTTTGAACCGAATCCAAATCGTTTCGATTGTGTCAACATCGTTTAGTAATATTGTTGTATATCAAACGATTTAATATGTTCTATTATGTGCGATAGGTCGTCAGTCTCTACTTTGACGCGTTTACGTGTGGGAGAGTAAAGAAATGTGATAAAATGTCATGTTTTGTAAAAATTTATAAGACCCTTTCATCGTATAAATAAATATACAGAGCTTCACAATATATTTTTATTTGAATTATGTTTAAGAATGACTTGTAGAAATGTAAAACAAATTGAATGAACCGCAAACGAAAAAACGCATATTATTTGTTTATCAAAACAGCTACACTATAAAAGACAACCTGTTGCCCCTTTAATGATTTTAATTTGCTTCATCGAAATAATAAAAGAAAAATCAACTGATCATCTAGTGATGAAATATATTTACAACTATTGTTGGGAAGTAAGCTCTGAAGCCCTGATGTCTCCTCTAAGTGAGATAGTGTTAATTTTTCATCCCTTTCTTTCTGTCTCCCAACCCAATGTTCTCTTCATAAACGCAGGCCCCTTTGTGATCCAAATACGACCAAGCATGAACAATTATATAGCACCCCACCCACAAGTAGTTTAGGAGGCCTATGTCAGTACGAGTGGTTACTCGCGTGCTAGAAATGGTATTATCTCATCAGTTCTGTAAAAAGTGAGGTAGCCTATAGTAACATCTGCTTGCACAGTTCTTGCCACAAACATTTCTATCATGAGCTCAGATTTCCAAGCGATGTCTTAATTCGTTCATGTCATAAAGCCAGGATCCACAGCAGCAGCAGCAACAGCAGCAGCAGCAACAGCAGCAGCAACAGCAACTTGACATACGTGAGCCTATTTGGGCGGTGCTCACGTGACTAAGTATGGTTCTTCGTTGGAAAATACAAATCTGTGCTAATGCTCAAACAAATTGCGTGGATAGCATATTTGACCGTTGTCTGGTGCGAGAAATCTGTGCAATTCGAAACACTTACTTTGCATTTTATTTTTATCTACATAGCTATTCTCTCTCTAAGGTCTTATATGACCTCGCTTTTTACACAGCGGCTGATATAAAAATTACATTCTTTTGGCACGAGTAAAAACATGTAATTAGTCAGTTCTAAAGGCGCATTGAGAACTAAAATGATCTGTAAAAGAACTGGTTACGTAAGTAAGTTAACTACTTAGTTACTTAATTACTACCATTACAAAACATCTCTGCGACGCAAATTGACGTAACTGGTTGACGCGCCTTTTAAGTCGATCGATGAAGTGAACTACCCATTCAATACAACAACTAAACTATTCAAATTAAATGGACATGAAAAAATACTTTTTTTTATTCTAAATTATGAATTTCAAGAATTATTACATGTGATTAGTATTTAATACTGAACGTCTTGAAATTATATATTTTTTTTATTAATAAAGTATATTTATAGTTTCTAATTTGAGTAGATTTGAGGTAAAATTGACACACCAGCGCAAATATCTCGAAAACGGATTGCGTTCGATCATCTTTTTCAAACGTATTCATGTTAGTCATGAAGTTATCTACATTTAGGACGAAACTTTGTTACAATATATTACTTTTTGAAGGTGCTACGCAAAGTTATACGATTGAAAGTGTAGGTTTTTGTTCAGTTACAATGTATAACATAGGGAATTCCAACGCATTTCAACACTCAATAAATAAAAAACTAATAGCGGTAGGTGCATATTTTTTTCTACAATATTCACAAGCTTAATCTCAACTTGCAGTACATACAATTTGAATGATTTATATTACATGTGCAGTTATCATCGATCGACTTTAAGCCAAATTAAGTTTCGGTATTACAAATTGCCGGTGAGACAGCTATACTACAAACAGTATTCATAGCAGCGCAATGTGTGTTGTTCGGCTCTGTTACTGTATAATGACACTGTATAAATAAGGTTTATAAACAAACACTTTCAAGAAGGACGGGGAGGCGAAACAAGTGCACAGAGAGCGTTGCGAGCGATCCGGCCAACGGTTACTGAATATTGTTGGATACACACCATTTTCAACAATAAGAATAGGGAAGTCTCATCAAAAATAAATATTCCTCAAAGCACCTAAAAATGGAAGATCATTATCTAAAAATACGGGCGCTATAATTTTTATATCTGAGAAGCGTATATTTCCAATTCTATTAGCATTTTAAGTTTGAAATTTGGAACTTCTTGTTCCGTAATTGAAAAACGGCTCTTGACGTCATATGTCATGTAAACAACTGCCTCCTTGAAGTATTCTTAATAATATCAACGATATTAAGTTGGACATTTTACAATATCTAGGATGCAGTGACTTTACAACAATGCCTACCACTGTTTTCTTCAGAAAATACATTTTGATACAGTATTTACCAAAACGTGTTTAAAATAATGCAATTATTTAACATATTGTTGTTAATTAATGTTGAGCAGTGTTCATTTACTAACTATAAATAAACGTTGGTTCAGTTAAAGTCTTATGAGAGCAATAATTTACTAAAGGGTGGGATTTCAGTACTATTTGTATGATATAAAATTATTGTTTACTGAGATATGACGTCAGAACCTTCTAATCACGAGCAAGATGGCGCAGGTCCGTTCTGAGCGTGCTTTGACAGCAATATCTTTGACTTGCTGTTAAAGCGATGTTAATGCACCTTTCGAGCCGAAACCAATTAGTTCCCGTTTATTTTAACTTGAGGCAGACAGTAAGCAAATAAAAAAAAATGTGTGAGCCTTCCCTATTCTTAAGTCATTGTAAAACCATTTGACTTCTTTGGAATCTTTGGATAATTTAGTATGTAAGTCCATGGAGTTGTAGGTACTATTATAAATCCATGGTAAGTCCATGATTTTACCAGGACTCAAAACTAACATAGACAGCGCTGCTAAGCAACCGCCTTACAGCGCCATTGATGAATAATAACACTAAAACAATTAAAATTGACAGCTAAACCACTCTTCACCAGAATGCATCTAGTCTATTTTGAGTGGTCTGCATCTGTCAAGAAGTGAGTGACAGGACGTTGCTGAGATGGTGTTGGAGATACAAGATGCGCATGACCCAATGAGTGACCCACGCAAGCAAGACAGGTCAGCATCGCGTGTTGAGTAGACTTGTTGGCCTTTCTCAGACGTACTTTGGTCCATATAAGTTCGACTCGTTGCTTTCCGCGCGGGTTGATTATTGTCATAGTCGGAATATTACAATGTTGAAATAGTTTAAAGTGCTGATAAGATCATTTCAAAGCTTCTGGTTAGTGATTTCTTAAGCAAAATCAGGAAGTAAAATGGAAAATATACATTATATATAGCTGTTGTTCTATCAATTGATTTGAGATTTGAGGGCCGGTATTGCAATGTTCAATCTCCGTATTGTTTGTTTTTACTATGGCGACGTCAGAGCGTTGTATAATCAGATAAACAGTAAAGGAAAATAAAAATAATAGATGGACATTATAACTCCAACCCTTATAATAATATACTAAAGTGTTGTATTTCAGACTTGTCTGCCAAAGATGTTCGGAGGAAAGAGAAAGAGGGATACTATATAGTGCATGTAAGGATGGCTCGTGCTGTTTCAATAGTGTGAGCCCAAGTATGTGTGTGTGGCCCTACCTGTCGTACGAGATACCATAATATTGTCGACGTCCCAGTAAACAATGTACAAGCCGTCTCTATTCATCAACCTGCGCAAGGCAACGAGCATTCTGACACCTATACTCCGAGTAGGAGTTTCTGTGGTCAGCTTCTTTATGAGAAGACAGTGGCGGATCCACGAGAGGGAAGTAGGAGCGATCATCCCCCTCCCCTTGATTCTTGAAAAGTTATATTTAATTTTGTAAAGATAATGTGAGTACAACGGAAAACTGGAAAAGGCTATTTCTCCCTAAATTTTTATAAGAATATTGTTTTTGTTAATATTTTAGTAACTGTATTTAAAATATCTATTCTAAAATACTGCTCAAAGGGCGAGCGTTAAAACATGTTTTATTAATTAAGCGACTTTGATGTTGTGTTGGGAATTAAATTATTCCGTTAGTTACTTTACTTCGCGCAGATCAATGGATCATTGTGATCAATGGATATCACAACAGTACCTTAATTACAATCAGTTTTTGGGGCCACTCTTTGGGGGCCAGATCTCTGTATTATAATAAGTATTTCTTGTATTCATCTTGAAAATAAATAAATAAATAAATAAATAAATAAATAAATAAATAAATAAATAAATAAATAAATAAATAAATAAATAAATAAATAAATAAATAAATAAATAAATAAATAAATAAATAAATAAATAAATAAATAAATAAATAAATAAATAAATAAATAAATAAATAAATAAATAAATAAATAAATAAATAAATAAATAAATAAATAAATAAATAAATAAATAAATAAATAAATAAATAAATAAATAAATAAATAAATAAATAAATAAATAAATAAATAAATAAATAAATAAATAAATAAATAAATAAATAAATAAATAAATAAATAAATAAATAAATAAATAAATAAATAAATAAATAAATAAATAAATAAATAAATAAATAAATAAATAAATAAATAAATAAATAAATAAATAAATAAATAAATAAATAAATAAATAAATAAATAAATAAATAAATAAATAAATAAATAAATAAATAAATAAATAAATAAATAAATAAATAAATAAATAAATAAATAAATAAATAAATAAATAAATAAATAAATAAATAAATAAATAAATAAATAAATAAATAAATAAATAAATAAATAAATAAATAAATAAATAAATTATATATAACTTATGACTTAATAATATTATATTTCGTAAATTTTAACAAATAAATTGCTATTTTTTACACTCTCCCATCACATTATCCCCCCCTGCAAATGTCCTGGACCCAGACGCGTTTGTTTAGGCATATAAAAGTTATATGTGCTTCGTACCCGCATAGTAACATGTCGTCAATTACGCAACATAAACTTGCAAGGCCGTTCAGCTTCCTGTAACAATCTTACAGAACCTGTTGGAAATTATTGTTTTGATTATATACATGAGTGTCATAACAGTGGACCAATTTATTGTAAAAAAAAACTGCTAAACCTTAGGCGCAGACAAAATTGATCTTAGACACAAAACATAAAAAAAAAAAATACAGATTAAAACGCGTTCTGAAAAGTGTTTGCTTAGAATCAGTGTCAACCCCATCTTCTCTCTCTCTCTGTCTCTTCCTTCAGCGCAACAATTGAGAGATTTACAATACATTTCTTAAAATATCATGTACTTCCTAGGGATACATTTTCGAAATCCACATAATGTATTGTGATAACAACAAGATTGAGTATTGAAATATATAATACTCGTGCTTTTTAGCCGAATGATTTGGGTTAGTTTCCCAGTTGGGGCAAAATTGTATTAATATTTTATATTTGTTTTTATTTAGCGTTAAAAATCGTATTTATATTATTTCAAGCTATAGCCAAATTTCTAGTTTCCCTTTTGATACTGAAAGACCATCATCGTCATCCACTACAACAACTGTGTTCGATAGTTCTGCAAACGAAGATAGCGTTCCGTATTGCTGGATTGACACACACATATCTTTCGTACTCATCTCATCTCCATTTCAAAATACTCTCACTTATTTTCACTGCATTTTTGTGTTAATAAAAAGCGACTGTAATTGTGGTAATAATCATATATTATACTAATTGGGATGCATTTGCATAAAAATACGTGCCAGAGTGCAATATAATAATAATGCAGACCTCACTAAATCTAATTACCGAATATTTCACGATGCATGAGTTCTAAGTCCATTATTAGTTACTTATTATACTGGAAGAAAGTTGTTGTTAAAATGTACAGGATGTATTTTACCATATCATGAATCGGTGTAACTTCTTTAATGTAATTGCTTTGTCTTATTCGTTCATTTTCATGTGTTCATATCACAAGTGTATTGTAGATACTTGCCATTGTAAAGAGCGAAAGCTCATTTTGGTAAATAAAAAATACTACTAAACTTCTACTAAAAAACTACTACTATCATAATAATTATTGTTATTATTTATTTACATTCAAAATTAAATTGGATTGGCAAACACAAAAATAAGTTGCAAACCCATACTAAAATAAACAAAATTTTATACGTAAACAATAAACATAAAACAGTTTTTATAGAAATATCTTAACTTTGTTGTCTAAGATTTCGCACCAGACCCCATCCAATAAAAACAAAACGCCATAGTGCAATCCTGGATCTGCTCCTGTATAATATATTCGTGGATGTAATCTTTGACTTTAGATCGGGGGAAGGGGGGCACTGGGGGGGGGGGGGGGGTTGCACGAGCCACCGTGGACGGGTATTATTTACACTACTGTATTTACATAAACACACAATTTACATGCCCTGTTTGCCGTGAAGTGTTGCCAGTACCTATTAGAAGCCATTCTTCTTCTGTTACTCACTGCGCAATTATTACCGAGTCAGATGGATTTATAATAATTATAACGGACCTGCAACATTGTTGGAAGAGTGTCTGCGATTCTCATTTCCGGTATTGGAGATTGACGGCCATTTTAGTCCCTATTGATATACCACCAACGTAAAAAAAAAACTGAAATAGTAGGCAAAATGCAAAAACGGCAGCCCTCAGCCGACTTTCGGCGCTAGTTTAGTAGTGGTACACTGATTAATCTGCAAATACAGAAGGCAATGCTCAGTCATTATCACCTCACCAAAGATTACCGAATTCTATCGAAAACTTCATGGTACACTCTAATTATGTTTTTTTTTATATTGTATACAGTTTCCAATAATAAATCATTAATCAAAGCATAGCATTAACGTGGTTGTGAGCCCGTTAAAGAGTCATCGCTCTGTCAAGCTGCCGGGTGCGTTTAGAGGTCAAGGCGATTAGCATACGGACACGCTACCCAAACATCTACAAGTTTCTCCTGGATGCTTTTACAGGTGCATCGTGCATGTGTTGCCGGATGCCCGGCCTCCACTTTAGGCAGGCTAGACTATAGTTGTCACACAGTAGCTAGTCTCATGCTTACAGGTGCATCGTGCATGACTTGCCGGGTCTCCACTTTAGGCAGGCTAGACTATAGTTGTCACACAGTAGCTAGTCTCATGCTTACAGGTGCATCGTGCATGACTTGCCGGGTCTCCACTTTAGGCAGGCTAGACTATAGCTGTCACACAGTAGCTAGTCTCATGCTTACAGGTGCATCGTGCATGCGTTGCCGGGCCTCCACTTTAGGCAGGCTAGACTATAGTTGTCACACAGTAGCTAGTCTCATGCTTACAGGTGCATCGTGCATGCGTTGCCGGCCTCCACTTTAGGCAGGCTAGACTATAGTTGTCACACAGTAGCTAGTCTCATGCTTACAGGTGCATCGTGCATGCGTTGCCGGGCCTCCACTTTAGGCAGGCTAGACTATAGTTGTCACACAGTAGCTAGTCTCATGCTTACAGGTGCATCGTGCATGACTTGCCGGGTCTCCACTTTAGGCAGGCTAGACTATAGTTGTCACACAGTAGCTAGTCTCATGCTTACAGGTGCATCGTGCATGCGTTGCCGGGTCTCCACTTTAGGCAGGCTAGACTATAGCTGTCACACAGTAGCTAGTCTCATGCTTACAGGTGCATCGTGCATGACTTGCCGGGTCTCCACTTTAGGCAGGCTAGACTATAGTTGTCACACAGTAGCTAGTCTCATGCTTACAGGTGCATCGTGCATGCGTTGCCGGGCCTCCACTTTAGGCAGGCTAGACTATAGTTGTCACACAGTAGCTAGTCTCATGCTTACAGGTGCATCGTGCATGCGTTGCCGGGCCTCCACTTTAGGCAGGCTAGACTATAGTTGTCACACAGTAGCTAGTCTCATGCTTACAGGTGCATCGTGCATGCGTTACCGGGCCTCCACTTTAGGCAGGCTAGACTATAGTTGTCACACAGTAGCTAGTCTCATGCTTACAGGTGCATCGTGCATGCGTTGTTGGGCCTCCACTTTAGGCAGGCTAGACTATAGTTGTCACACAGTAGCTAGTCTCATGCTTACAGGTGCATCGTGCATGCGTTGCCGGGTCTCCACTTTAGGCAGGCTAGACTATAGTTGTCACACAGTAGCTAGTCTCATGCTTACAGGTGCATCGTGCATGACTTGCCGGGTCTCCACTTTAGGCAGGCTAGACTATAGTTGTCACACAGTAGCTAGTCTCATGCTTACAGGTGCATCGTGCATGCGTTGCCGGGCCTCCACTTTAGGCAAGCTAGACTATAGTTGTCACACAGTAGCTAGTCTCATGCTTACAGGTGCATCGTGCATGCGTTGCCGGGCCTCCACTTTAGGCAGGCTAGACTATAGTTGTCACACAGTAGCTAGTCTCATGCTTACAGGTGCATCGTGCATGCGTTACCGGGCCTCCACTTTAGGCAGGCTAGACTATAGTTGTCACACAGTAGCTAGTCTCATGCTTACAGGTGCATCGTGCATGCGTTGTTGGGCCTCCACTTTAGGCAGGCTAGACTATAGTTGTCACACAGTAGCTAGTCTCATGCTTACAGGTGCATCGTGCATGCGTTGCCGGGCCTCCACTTTAGGCAGGCTAGACTATAGTTGTCACACATGCTTACAGGTGCATCGTGCATGCGTTGCCGGCCTCCACTTTAGGCAGGCTAGACTATAGTTGTCACACAGTAGCTAGTCTCATGCTTACAGGTGCATCGTGCATGCGTTGCCGGCCTCCACTTTAGGCAGGCTAGACTATAGTTGTCACACATGCTTACAGGTGCATCGTGCATGCGTTGCCGGGCCTCCACTTTAGGCAGGCTAGACTATAGTTGTCACACAGTAGCTAGTCTCATGCTTACAGGTGCATCGTGCATGAGTTGCCGGGCCTCCCCTTTCGGCAGGCTAGACTATAGTTGTCACACAGTAGCTAGTCTCATGCTTACAGGTGCATCGTGCATGCGTTGCCGGCCTCCACTTTAGGCAGGCTAGACTATCGTTGTCACACATGCTTACAGGTGCATCGTGCATGAGTTGCCGGGCCTCCACTTTAGGAGAGACAGGCTGACACAGTAGCTATAGTCTGATCCTTATGAAATCGTCGAGCACAAAGTTCCTGCCAACAAAAGTCGTCAACGGTCCTCGTAAATATTTTAAAATCATCAATTATAATAACCATCGCGTCTACCAAAATCGAAGATTGTATTCCGCTGCGTAGATAAAAAAAATAGAATCAATAATATAATAACACACAGTACAGACCAAAATCTTGGCCGAACTTTTTTGTTGTCACTTGCAAAAAGAGCTGTAGGCCTATCAAACAATGCGCATGTTCACTTTTTAAACCTATATAATTAATTTAAAAACAGGATCGCCAAAATAACTTTTAAACTGTGGTACGTATCACAATATAGTGAAGTGGGACCTTCAGAACGTCAATTCTTTTCCGAGCGGCCTTGAATGATTGTACCATATACGTTCCTTAGAGCATTCAAAATATCGGGCACAAACAGAAACTATACTTTGCGCTACTTTGATTGAGATAGTAAATACATAAAACGTATTAGCATAATATTAGATATTAGGTTTCTTTAATATATTTGTATTTTCAAATAAACAAGAATGAGAGATTTGATTGAAATGTCATTATTATATCTAGTATTTTGCGTTCAATTAAATGTATATCTTAATTCATTTTCAATCAAACACAGAGATGAATGAATCCATCCAACTTTCATCGCACAGGTCTCATCATAATCTATTCACTACCACTAATCCCACAACCGTAGAACGATGAGACAATTAAATATTTCAAAGTTGTACTTGCTAACACATTGTTACTAATGGAACATGTACCGGCTGAAGATAATTATTTTTGTTTCTATCTCAAAAAGAGTGTTTCGTTTTGTAAAACGGTGAAAAAAAAAATCAATTCCAATTCATCAAATCGAATGCATAAAAATATATTTCGCAACATGACACATTTGATGAACTTTCTTCGCACAACTGTTGTTGAATCGCTTTCCCTCCTTTTGCACGTTTTCAATATTATGCGGCTGCTTGGGATACACATTATTTTAGCCAGATTTCAATTTCAATAACATCATCAATTGACACAAATCGCGTCAATTGAAATGACATTCAATATCAAATTTTGCGATGATGCGTGCATAATATCAACAAAGTCTACAGATAATCTAAAAAAAATGTGATGTTTTGGATCAATTTCCATAATATCTCAAATTGTAAAATTTTATCCAAACATAATCAATACATCTTTTTTTAGATTATCTGTTGATGTTCCCAAACATTGGTATTGAATTTTAAAAAAACATTAAATCGTCACGCTTTTCAAGTTATTTGTGCCAAACACTTATTAGGAAACATAAACAAAACACGCACTGAAAGTTTACACTAGGAATGAGTTGCTTAATTAATAACAAACTGCAATGTCACAGTCTTTTACACTAGTCTGTAAAACATTGCTGACGAATACTTATGTCGCGAAGCTCGCCCGTGTGTCGGACACTTCTGCTTTACTACAGAACCGACGTGAATACACGTCCTAAAGGTAGAGTCACAACTCAAAACAAGTTTAAATAATAGAACAAGAGTGGCGGAGTTATGTAAACATCTTGTTATCAAAACGTGATGGAAAACTAAAACAACAGTAAAGAATCGGCTAATTAAGTCAGTCGGTCTGTTAGTTAATTAGTTTTGACATTTATTTGAACTTGAGAGATAATCTTTGGAGATAGTTAACTTTATTAAATTGGTGTCCTCTCATGTACTTGGCAATAATATAATAGTAAATATAATTAAATACAAATATTATTAGTACAAAATTAAACAATAGTGATCATCTACTCATTTCTAGGATGTTTTTAGAATTGTATTATCGTAACGATTTCCAAGGAACACATTCCAAAAAATAAGAAAGTTCCGGCTTCAACTAGGATGCGTCAGCAAATGTATGGACCTGCTTTATCGCTACATTGGTAGCTCCACAATTCGAAACTCAAACTAAATTTCAGCTCCTCCAATCCTTATCGTGACGAAAACATTTCTTTTTTGTGTTTCCTTCCGTCAATTTTCTACGTAGCTGTGAAATAGTGGCAAAACAAATTTAACCAGTAGCACGGACTGTCCTTCAGTTCTGACCTTCGTGCAGACGGAGAAAGCCCAATGGGATGGTTATTTTATTTTATGTGTAGATAGTTTTTTAATTACGTGACGTTCACGTTAGTGACGTGTAACCGACCAATGAGAGAGGAGTGGGGTGTAAGTAGGTCCGAGTTTCGCGCCACGCATTCCTCACTCTCACTTCAAGTCGTGGTGCGGTACGGTAACGAAGTAGGCTGTGAGTCTAGCTCAACAGCTGATCGCTCGTGTTCAACATCAACTGTCAGTTGCAGCTAGGTTAACAGTGAAGTGTGATAAACAGTGATATGTGTGATATTTTTATGTGTCAGCCCGTGCGACTTTGTTTAACATTAAGTGCGATTTAGTTTAACTACTGTGAGACTAGGCCTCCTACCCGTGAAGAAAGTACGAGCCTGGGTCTAAAGTAGGTCGTGAAGATTTGTAGAACCTAGGTAAAGCTAGGCTAGGGCCTAGAGTAGCCCTACGATGAGCAAAGTGAAAAGGATGTTTCAAGTTCGTACGAGTTATCTGATTACATGAATGAGTTTGACGCAAGCCCGTGAGCATGAACTTGGCAGTGAATAAAGCTTACTGACATAGGCATAGTGCTCAGACCGGTTTAACTGCGCATAGCTTCCCAAGGAGACATACCAAGACCCGTAACATACCTAGACGGTTCTACCATGGGTTTCAAAACAGCAGAAAACAACCCCGTGGAGTTTTATATGAAGTCCCTACTTGCTGGAGGTATGTTGTCATCCCATATGGAATTGACTTTATTTAATAATGTTGATAACAATTTTCTTGTTTGACGTTTGAATGCCAAAATGTCTTGGGCCCGTGTAGGCTATAGCCTACACCTATCCTATAAAATATTATTGTCCTTGCATGGGCCAAAGCTTCTATGCCCTAAGTAAGCATGCTCACAAGGTCTTGGGTCCAGGTAGGCCTAGGCTACCTACTTAACAAAATATTTCTGTTTTAAAAGGAGTTGCTGGAATGTGCTCCAAGACAGCTGTAGCTCCACTGGATAGAATCAAAATTCTACTTCAAGCTCACAACAAACATTATAAACACTTAGGTGTATTTAGTGGTTTGAGACATATAATCAGAAAAGAAAGTTTCTTTGCTTTGTACAAAGGGAATGGAGCTCAGATGGTTCGAATATTCCCATATGCAGCCACACAGTTTACTGCATTTGAAATATATAAAAAGGTGATGTGAATTTTGAAATTTAAATTACAAATGTGTCCTTAATACCGTGATTAATCATGTGCAAATTTATACTTGTGGTCTTATTTCTTTCAGGCATTGGAAAAAGTACTTGGTACCAATTCTCACATTGGCAAATTTTTGGCTGGTTCAGCAGCTGGTGTGACCGCTGTCACGCTGACATATCCATTGGACACTATACGAGCTCGTTTAGCATTCCAAGTAACAGGGGAACATGTTTATACAGGGATATACCATACAGCAATAAGTATATTTAAAGATGTACGTTTCAATATTTGTAATCAACTAATATTTAGATATTGAGAAATACAAGTAAGCTCAGTGCCTAGTGGTTATAAGACCTCTTACAATCTGAAGGATATCAGAGTAATATATTTCAATAAAAGGTGCTAGGGGAACCATCCCCAGGGACCTTTGAGGCATTTGCAGGTGTACATGTTGCTAATAACGGCTAGCAGTCAAACAATTAAAGCCCAGAATTGAAATGAGGGTATCAAACTCGTATTGTTTTTGACAGCTGTCACTTTGCTGTTGTCTCACTCTCTCTGTCTCGTACGATTGTAAACATTCCTTTCATTCTCCATAGGCCTATTTTTTGTGGGACACTAAAAAAAATTAACTTCTGCTGTAAGTAGGCATAATATGCCTATATGCATCCAACCAAACGTCTTACACATTACATTCAAAGTACCGAACCGGTACAGAAAATGTGACCTCTAGTTCTAGATATTGTGAAGAGGACATGGAGGTAGCCAATTAAGTTGTAAGCCCATGTATAATATACCTTCAAAGTATCTAAAGAAGAGCTGTTTCTTCAATCATAATTATTTCTAAATTAATGTTATGTTCTAGCACTCTTGTTTCATATCTTGTTTCATAAAGAACGTGCACATGTGTTCCAGGAAGGAGGTATTCGTGCTCTCTACAGGGGATTCGTTCCGACGCTGTTTGGAATGGTTCCTTATGCTGGATTTTCATTCTATTGTTTTGAAATGCTGAAGTTTACTTGCATGAAGTATATCCCCCAATTTACTTGTGTGCCGTGCACACGTAATACCGGTACGTTCATTGTCAGTACATTACATTCACATCTAGGTAGTATGCTAAGCTTGTACGATATGTCCACGATGGGATCCAATACACTTTCTCCAACCACAGATCTGAGGCTTGTAAGTAATGAATCTAGCGGGGGGGGGGGGGCTCCCATACAATGGTTGGCTTAAAGTCCAGTGGTCATTGTGATTGATCATAAATAAGCGAGAAACGCTCTTGGAGCAGACACCGTACGCACTACCTTAACTCTAAACGTCTCCTGGACCAGTACTGCTCAGTTTGGGGAACGCTTGCTAACCTATGTAATACTGCACATGTCTTCCTAGCAGACTTGTTATGTCCAAACACAATGGTAGAACTTGTAAAATACGTTTTAGGCGGCCTGGTGTTGGTCATGCCTGCCAAGCTGCTGTGCGGAGGTCTCGCAGGTGCCGTAGCTCAGAGCTTTGCCTACCCGATGGACGTGACACGGCGGAGAATGCAACTCGCCATGATGAACCCCGAGACACGCAAGTTCGGGTAGGTTACGTAATGATTTGGCTGAGATAACTGTACATAATACATAAACATACGTTCATTCATATTCAACTTGGTGCGCAGGCTATATGCGTCTCTTTAAACAAACTTGTGCTTTGTTATAACAAGGTGAATAGGTCTTTTTAGGGTTGCAAGGTTTAACCTTATTCATTCACAATTCATAGCATGTTAACTACTTCAGATTAGATGTATCTCTTTGTATGTTTTTCCTAATGACTGTTGTACATAATAATTTGTTGTCATTGTTTTCTTACAATCTTCTTTTACATGGAAACTTAAAACTCCAATGGTGACTTTGGGCTGCACATAACAGAAGGTATGAAATAAATTATTATAATACATTTTAATTCTACGTCTCAAAGTTGCTGATATATGGACTGTATTAATTTTGTTTGTGGGTAACTAACGTGGGCTGCTATCGCTTAACTACTTCAACTTTGGAAATTGAATGAGCTGTGGACAGAAATGTACTAAAGCACGTAAAGGCACCACCAGTGTGTAACCAATATGCTTCACAGTTGCACACACTTCCAGGGTGTGGTTAGCTGAAGTGTTACAAACTACAAGACGATCAGACGTTGTACACTTGGTCCGCCATTGTAAGTCGGTATTGCGCAATCTAGTCCACTTTCGGCCCCTACCTCTTAGATTTCTGACGCTTCGAGCTTTTGGTAGACTTCAGTGCTTTAAGGCACAGCCTAAGGGTCTGTCCAAAAGCTAGAAATTATGCTTGCTTCCTTGCTCGTTTGCTTGATTGGTTGTCTAATTTTAAGTCATGACGTCAGAAGCAAGAGTCAAAAGATTGCGAATTCTAGTTTGCTTGGCAAAGAAGAAAAAGAAGATTTAAGACAACGAAAGTGTACACTCATTTGCTTATCTTGTTTGCTAATAATGGATGCTGAACAAAGCGTTGACATGGAGCGGCAAGAGGAACCTGTTAATTAAATGTAAGTGTATAACATGATAATAAATTGTAGGCCTAGGGTGAATTCAATTTTTGGATGATTAACAACTTAAATTCCCGTTTTTTCTGATCCATCCTTACTGCAGAACAAGCTGTCAAGTGTCAGTCGAAAAATGTAAACAAACGTACGTGATACGCACATGTAGATAGTAATACATAATGTTATCACCAGGTGTCAGGTCAATTTGTTAAGCAAGCGTCAAAAGCTCCAATAACGAAGCAAACTATTAAAATAAGCAAGCTATTAAAACAAGCAAGTAAGACAACAAGCAAGTAAGCAAATAAGCAAGCTGCTTTAACTTTTGGACAGACCCTAAGATCCTTTTTTTTGCAGCTTTCCGGGTTGCTTTTGCTTGAAATTTTATTTTCCCAGATTGCAGTTTCTGTTTTTTGCAATCCTCATTTTCGTTTGAGCTGGGACCGTTCACAAATCAGTTCTTTTTTCTTTTCTTTTTACGATTTTTTTTCTTATTTCTTTTTCTTCTTTTTTCTCTTTTATACAAACAAATATATATATATATATAGGTAAGCTGTTGGGGTCTATACTTCTACCTATCATATTGCTAGCCTTTTGGCCTCTCTTTAATCCTGTATATATATATGTGTATATATATATGTGCTTTCCACATTTTTTCTTCATCTTCTTTCTTATTTATATACTTTTATTTTTATTATTTATTTAATATAGGCCTATTGCATTTCCACTTGATTTTATATTATTTCATTTCTCAATTATTTTTGCTTGTTCTTGATTTTTTTGTATAACAGTAGTTTGTTTCGTTTTTGTTTTTATTGTTTTTTCATTTTTATGATTTCATTATTAAAAATTGTTTGCATAGCCTAGTTTATTTTATGTAAGGTCCTTTGTAAATCAGTTTTATAACTCCCCTACGGGAGTAGCAGAGTACTCCATGTCTTGGGCTAATGTCTTCGTTGCCGGCTAGCCAGGCCTGACACAACCACCTCCTCATATATATATATAGGTAAGCTGTTGGGGTCTATCCTTCTACCTATCATATTGCTAGCCTTTTGGCCTCTCTTTAATCCTGTATATATATATGTGCTTTCCACATTTTTTCTTCATCTTCTTTCTTATTTATATACTTTTATTTTTATTATTTATTTAATATAGGCCTATTGCATTTCCACTTGATTTTATATTATTTCATTTCTCAATTATTTTTGCTTGTTCTTGATTTTTTTGTATAACAGTAGTTTGTTTCGTTTTTGTTTTTATTGTTTTTTCATTTTTATGATTTCATTATTAAAAATTGTTTGCATAGCCTAGTTTATTTTATGTAAGGTCCTTTGTAAATCAGTTTTATAACTCCCCTACGGGAGTAGCAGAGTACTCCATGTCTTGGGCTAATGTCTTCGTTGCCGGCTAGCCAGGCCTGACACAACCACCTCCTCAACCTCTTCCTCGATCACTTCTTCCGTTACCAGAGGGCTGTTTAGTAGTTCCCTCCATCTCTCATATAAATAAATTTTAGTATTGACAATTAACTCCTATCCTTGCAAGTGAATGTTTGAGGCTCTTTTTTTTTTCATTCCAACAGTGGCTTATCTGTGGTGGCACTGTTAAATTACATCACATCTTGAATGCCCGAGTGATCCTCTCCTATGCATTCTAACTTTTGTTTATATTTATATGTACCATGTTCTCATTTCACTTCACAGTCAGTATCATATTAATCTGCCCATTAGTCCAACTTTCATCCCTCTACTTCTCCGCTTCTTACCCTCAATCTATCAGCGATTTCTTTTCCGAGCAAGCAAGAGAGGCAGTGCCTCAATAATTTCAGTTTATTCCCCCATTCAAGAGTCATATGTTGCATTTACTATTTATTTACTCTTATGGTGAAAGGAAAGTCTTATTGTATTTTTGTTTGTTTGTTAAATGTTCAATTGTTTACATGCTAATTGACAATTGTAGATATGGCTGATGTTGACAAACACTGGAGTACCGTACTTATCATCATGTGTGCCCAATGTGGTGCTCAAAATATATTGTGGTGGAGGCAAGCCCCCAAACTAATAATTAACAGTCTGGAATTTCGAGTGGAAATACATTTTTCTCTCAAACTTTCAAAGCTTAGTTGTCTGCTTATTACAACAGGGAAGGCATGCCTCGATCTAACCGAGCAGTTGTATGAACTTTTGTTGGTATTTGATTTAATGGTTTTAACTTTTAATAATCTGTTACAGCAGTTGTCATGGCCAGTACAATACTATTACAGATTTTATTAGACAATAAATAAATACAAATTTATTTGCTTTATTGAACTTACTTAAAAGTTACAACAACTAGATGCAAGTTACTGAAAGATCAGCAAAAATAGGTGGTTTTTTTAGGACTCAAAATAGTAAATACGTAATGAGTATGGTATTACTAAGATGTTAAGATGATAAAATGTTGTTTTCTCAGTGTTTTCTGCCATAATAAAATCACTTGATCAAAATGAAAAGAATGAAACATTTCTAGAAAAGGTGTGTTCGTGTCCTAGGATATGCTTGTAAATATACTCTTTTACTGCAAATACGAGTAATGACTGGCCAAGTGACCAAGTCTGAGAACTTTGAACAAAACCTGGCTTTGTGATGCGCTACTGTTCGTAGCCAAAACAGTGCCTCAAAAGAAGTTGATTCCATGGTATCGTTCATTATGCTGCCTCAAGATTGAACACTTGTTGGTGGCAAGAGTGTGCAGGACTGACATTCTCGGGGACTGGCAGAGGTTTTACTACTTCTTTTCAAGCCCATTAGCCTGAGCAAAGTATCTTGCTGCTGGTGGCAACCTACGTTTCCAGAAAACAGACCTCGCAACAGCGCTTCATTAACCGAAAGCACACTTTTGGCCAGTGACAAAAAAATTGCCTTTGTTTTGCTAGCAAATTATAAGCCTTCAACTGATAATTTTTTTAATTCAATTTCAAACAATCTCATAGAATTTTGCATTATTGCCTTTTTAAAAAAAAAAAAAAAAAATACCTCGACTGAAAATGCCTGGCTGTCACGTGTCTAAATAGTGTTGAGAATATACCAACAAGAGTTAAAATTTTTAAATCACTAAAAAGTTGGCTTTTTACATGCAACACCATTCCATTGTTCAAAAGCAGGCATAAAAAGTTAAATATAGGTCAGCCAAGATAATTACCTATCCCATCATAACTACCTAATGATCAATTGTTCCTACTAGTGTGCATGTGGGCATATCTGCTAGGGTGGAAATGGTACAGAGAGTTATAATGGTAAATTACAGTGAGATAACTATCACTTTGTGTGGTGAAATCGTTCATCAAATATCCATCAATTAACTAGTTAGCACTGTGATAATCCAAGACTTTTGCAAAAAAAATGAATACTTCTGTAAGAAAGAACTCAAGGGTTATCAATCAGTTACGTATCAAGGTTCAAGCCAGTTAGTCTCATCTATGCTGGCATCTACTTTTTACCACCTCACTGTCATCCTCAGTTCACGTGGTTTGTCTCGATTCTTTTCACTTCCAGTCTTCTCTTTCGTCATAAATCTAGTTTCATGTTATTCCACTGTCTTTCTGGCACATATTTATGTAATTATTGATATGTTAGGATTAGGAAGTCGTGTTTCGTAAAACTGATCTAAAAATGTGATTGCCTTTCAGGATGGGCATGACCAAGACAGTGCTGCTCATTTACAAAGAGAACGGCGTCTTTAAGGGCTTATACCGAGGGATGAGCATCAATTATCTCCGAGCAATCCCCATGGTTGCAGTCTCGTTCTCTGTGTACGAGCTTGTAAAACAAATGCTGAATCTTGACACTGGAATGAAAATCTAAAATATGCCCATCTTCTTAGACGTTCATAGTACTGTATATATGTTAAATTATAACATTTTGATATTATATATACCAACATCTTCATTCATTAATTGCTCAAAAGAAGTAAGCTTAGTGAGAGGATATAGTGAAGGATATTATAGTGAAGGATATAAGTTATGTCCTATATGGTTTTGTAATGACTGACAATATCCAAATAGAATAGTTTTTATTTTTTATCTGTTATGCAATGTTTAAAAAGAACAGTGTGTTTTAACGTTCAAATATTCTATTATTAACTAATCAAGATATTGTATTATATAACTTAAGTTATTGATGGAGATATTATTCTATACATTTTATAACATGGAAAGTTTTATAGAAAAAAATACCAGTGTAAAGAACATCGATACTTGTCATTTTCCAGAGTGAACAGAAAATGGAACCAGTGTCAAGCAAACGAAACAAATGAACTCGATAAGTTAAGACGTACCAACAACTTTAAGTTTGACACTCAAATGAACAATTGCGCAATATGACGACCAGTCTGTATTGGACTGGGCTTGCAGTGGAGCTTTAACTTATAGTACACAGCATAACATGACAACAAAAATTACAAGCACAAAATGGCAAACCTTGGAAAAGGAAATCAAGTTTGTACACCTAAGCCTCTACCATAATACAGTATTAAGCAATCTTATCCAAATGCACTTTGATGCAATAAGGATCTTAAGTTTAATCTGAAACTTGATTAGAGCTTATTTCCTTTATACCTGGCAGGGTCAGGTGTTTTGTTACTCATACAATACATATTCACAAAGATCTAAAATATTATTTTCGCTGTACGTTCTTATCCCAGCATTCCTATGCATGGTAGTATGTATATGTATTTTTTGCAACCTTACTAGCAATGCAATAAAATCTCGTTACCAACAAATTCAATGTCCTAGTTAATAGTGCACAATTAACTTACAATAAGGCATGCCATTAATTATATGTACATTCACTTTTACATTGTAGTAAACCCATTCCGACGGCAACCCTAAATGTGAATTTGAAAGTAATGAAATTTCAATGCATATTCGTTTATATAAATAGCCAGAAAGTTTGCCTAGTTCTACAGAAGTGTTTCACATAAAAATACATAGCAGTAATAGTACATTAAATTTTGTTGTTGGCATACTGGTTTTTATTATTTTAACGACTTTAATAGCAGAGCGTTGCGTCGCGTGCAGCCAACACATGCAGCGACAGCCGTTGGTTACACAAGACGTTTTAGAGGAAGTAATCTGGAGTCCTCCGGGTGACGTGGGGCTCACCGCGCCGTGGAGCTGGGTCGAACTGCAGGCTGCACACATGAGACACAACATGTTATGTATTGTCAAGTACAGGACCTACGTTTAGTACCACGTGTTGGACCGAGGTACGTGACTCACTATCGCAGCGTACATAGTGGTTCTAGTTAGACATCAAGGTTGGGGAAATCGGCCATGTCATACCTTTTGAAATGATTATTCTTTTGACAATGTCCTGAAAACTACGAGTGTTGATTTTGGGTTACATAATTATTACTACTACCTCACAACTTTTCTGAATGATCAACATTGAAAACTAAGGTGACTTGCAAGTAGGTTACATAACATTTAAAGGTACTGGTAATCTAATTTATCTATTGAAAGACTATTATCTATTTATAATTACTAATTAGGTATTATCTAGGGTTAGCATAAAGAGTAAAACAACTTGAAATTCCGTGATTTACTCTTACAGCTATGTTAAGAGGAAGGACTACTAGCCAATATTAAAACCCGCAAAATTAGCTTATTTTCGTCATAGTGAAACTTTGATTTTACGTACCTTGAAGCAACGAATTCCTTGATGTTAGGTATTTTTTTCCTGGTCCCAGATAGTATAGTTTCTCATAACAATGTTCTTTGATTTTACAAATTCCTTGAATTAACGAATTTTTTGGTATACCCCATCACGTTCGTAAAATCAAAGTTTCACGTATCTCAATAACGCCACACAATATCGAAACAGTGACACCTACGCATATTTTGTATTTGTGAGAGCCTAATACCGTATGAAAAAGATTTATTAGTTTGCAGTAATTATAATTATTATTTGTAATTTAACTAATTTACAAGTTAATTTGAAATTACAACTATAATTACTACAATCTACAAAATTTTTTTCATTTGGTATTGAGCTCTCACGAATCCAAAATATGCGTAGGTGTCACTGTTTCGATATTGTGTGGCGTTATTGAGATATGACGAAAATACGTTAATTTCGCGGGTTTTAATATTGGCCAGTAGTCCTTCCTCGTAAGTGCCAGAGCACTTTGTTTTGGACAATATCTACCCATCATACTCGGATAATATACCGAATAAATAAACACAGTGAAAATGGCGGGCAGGGTAATACTAGAGATGTGCGAAGTAGAGAGTAAAAAATAAAAATACATCTTTTTGCAGTTAATCAAGACATTAAATGGTGATTTGAAGAACTTGGCAATGCTATGCACACGGATGCCCACAACTAGGGATGGGAAAAACAAACTATTTTGCTAAACATAAAAAAAAAGTTTGCTTGATATTGAGCATTTTACATTAGCTTGTTTACAGGTATACCTACTTGATAAGATGCTAAAAACAGGCAGGGTTGGAAACAAAATTAATGAAGTTAGTGCCCACTGTCACTTCCCAAAAAAGTGTCAAACCTTTTTGACCTTCATCGTAAAAACAGGTGAATGTGGGAATATACACTTCCTCCAAGCCCATTCACCTACTGTGTCACAAGCCTAGCCCAGCATCACAAAAAAGCCTCATTCAATTATTAAGTAATAAATAAATGAATAAAGGTAATAAAATTGTACATACAATGAGTATTTGAGTGCATCGTCAAGCTCCATGATGGCGGCCTGGTTACCACAGCGATAGCAATAGTTTGGCGCTGAGAAGATGGTCACTACGTTACGATCGTGGCACCAGTTGTATCCCTCCATGACGAGCTGGTGGGCTCGCGACACGAGGGTCAGACCGTTCGAGTGGTTAAACGTCTCCGATATGTCTTGGCCAAATGTGTACCCCGCTCCTCGAGGAGAGATACCCCACCCTCCTCTGTCGTCTGGATCGGACCATAGAAGGTCGCACATTGGGCCCTGGAAACACAATCAATACAACAACTTCAGATTTAATACTCTGGATTCTTTTGTAGAATTTTTTTACGGGAAGCACTGACAGAGCCAAGCCGTGACTCCTCTTTTTGACCATGTAACAGTACAGTTGCAGTTCTTTCACAGCGACATGCCTGAATATAAGTTGTTTTAAGTACATTTGTCAGACACAAATCCAAACGAAGTTATTTGCCAAGCTATCTAGGCCAGAGTTCTCAACCCATCAATGTGATCGTTTATCGACAGTTCAGAGCAAAATTTGATAAAAATGTGGGCTAATAAATTTGTATTTAGTGAGTGCTATATTTAGGCTATACTTCATATAGTGATATATATATATCTCTGGCTCCTGTTTCTAACTTAAGTTAGGTCAGGGGGTGGCTATAGCCACCAGGATTCTAGGGCACTTCAAGAGCTCCTAACACCGGCTTGCCAGGCCTGTCATGTCCTCTTCAAATTCACTCTCTTTTCTTCCCACCAGCTCACGCCATCCACTTCTGTCTTCCCACAGTCTTTTTGCTTGCACTTCTTGCCAACTTCCACCTCTATCTTCTACATAATTTCTTATTTGATCTTGCCACCTCTCTCTCGGTCTACCAACTCTTCTTTTACTTTGGTCTCCACTTTCAAATTCTGTCTTGGGGATTCTGTTCTCTCCCATTCTTCTGACATGTCCATACCACCTCAACCTTTCTCGTCCTATTTTATATGACAACTTTTCAACTCCAACTTTTGTCCTGATTTTCTGGCTTATTATTAAATATTATGATTTCCCATTTTCCCAATCTCCTAAGCCCACATTTTTGCCTTGTTAGGCCATCATGCATTTTCTGGTTTCTAGTCGAGACAGAACTCTCTCCTCATACCGGTAGTTACATTCCCCCCCCCCCCCCCCACGCACAAATTTTTGGCGTACTAGGAATTTAAATCAACGTTTAAAAGTAGTGTGCTGCCAAACGATTCACAGCATCAAGTGGCTCGTGGAGCCAAAAACATTGGTATTCACATACCTACACAACATAGCCTACCTGATCAAATTATACCAACATCAACATTTATGCCAATCACTACGTATCCTTACCTCATGCGGGACTTCTTGAAGGCGGTCTAGCGCCCGGATGTGGTCCAATGTGTCAATTGACGGAGACAGTCCACCATGTAGGCAGAAGATTTGTCCGTCTACGAGTGCAGTTAAAGGTAGGTAGTCAAACAAATCGGTGAAGAACTTCCATACATTTGCATTACCATACTTGCGCAGGCACTCATCGTAGAACCCGTAAACTTGTGTGATTTGTCTTGATTCGTGATTACCACGCAGGATGGTTATTCTCTCTCGATAACGTACCTAATAACAAAAGTCAATTGAATTAAATACTAAGAGCAATTAATGCTAGTTTTGCATACCGGTGGTACTAATAACGACAAGTTAAATTGACTTGAAAGAGCAAACAAGGCTTACAAACAATTAGGCCTACAGAAAAGTGTATTGAAATTTGAAACTGAGTAATTGTGTAATTGGGACCCATTTTAAGGCGTGAAGGACTACTAAAGAAAATAATTGACATGCCCAACAGATCATGACTGGAATATTTGAAAATTTCAACTAATACTCTTCTTCTCTTGTGCCCACATTGACACATTTATGTCATCATGCGTATCGCCAACCAATAGAGACAAGCCTCCTGCTCCTTCCTGTCCAGCCCTCCTGGCAATACTCACTCAGTAATATGCATGGTAAGTTATGTAGGAAACTAAATTATGTCCAAAAATATAAAATAATGGAGAGATACAGGTCAGTTTCAATCAAAGCAACAGATTGAAGACAAAATAGTGACTGGCAAATAATGAATAATGGTTATTTTTCATTGTCAACAAACCTTCAGTGCCACTAAAAGCGTTACAGTTTCCACTGAATAGTAACCACGGTCCACGTAATCACCCATGAAAAGATAGTTTGTGTCTGGTGATCGTCCACCTATTCGGAAGAGTTCCATCAAATCGTGAAACTGTCCATGGACATCTCCACAAACTGTTACTGGGCATTTTACTTCTTGCACATTAGATTCTTTTGCTAAGATTTCCTTTGCCTGAAACATTCAAATGCACACAATCATGGTACAGTACTGGACTGTAAACAAGATTAACTGCTTGCTAGGAATAAAAATGGGTTCATATACTGTATAAATAAAAATCCTTGTGCTATTGGTTTGCCCTGTAGGCCCTAGCCTTTTCTTCTTCCTGTGCAGTCAACCCACACTCGACTGGCTGGCACAGACCCACCTTATGGTAGGCTATGGTTACTTTAGTACTTCCATTATAATCCACACATTCATACATAATAAATACCAAGTCAATAAGACAGGAACGTGATCAAGTTTGAACACAACGCAGTTCAAGCAACTATCAGAAGCATCTTCAGTTATCGTATAAGATCAGGGTGACAATTTGATGGTCTGGGATTGTAAAATTGAGATTGGTGGGTGTCCACGTCCATCCAGCCCATAAAACCGAACTTGTCCCAGATTTCTGTCCATCATCCTAGATTCATGTACCAAGAATGTGAAATGTCCTCTTTTTGGTGACAATAAATTTCTTTTCAGTGCAGTGCATACAATGCCGCTAAAGGCTTCATTCGAGCGCTGGTATCATTATACAGTTCTTGAAATGCAAGACACAACCATAGAGATAGCCCGGCCCACTTCCTCGCTACCCTAATGCTAAAATGTCTCAACCTGTGTCAGCCTACTGTGCATGCGGCATCGTTAGGTTGCTTGTTAGTCTGGCTCTGATTGAGCACTTGCGAGTGGTGCTGAGGTGCATAGGAGACTACGAGTTATCACAAATTGTTAGTAGGCCTACTCATAATAGGATCACCTGAAGAACTACAATAAAATGTAGGCTATGTATCTGCCTATAGCATGTTTATATACAATTTACAAGTTAAAATTCCTAAATAAAAATAATTCAGTACCAAACCAATCAAACTCACTAAAATACCCTAAACAACAAGTTCCCCGTGAACCCTTGCCTTACCCCACCCCTGGCTGTGGGAGTTGAATAGGCCTAGGCCTACCAACTTGAATTCATGTTTATTTGTACCATTTATTTTCGCGAATATGGTCACCCTAAGATAGCATGAACTCTGTGATAGGTGAATACGTATTCACTGTGGGCATAAATTTAAGATAGTCAGCATCATGCTTGCATGTTGTCTTTAGGATTAAACTGAGCAAGTATTTCACATAACAATCTCATTTTAGGCCCATAAACAGAGTAGGTCAATCGTGTCGTATTTAATGCCAGATTACAAGCTGTAGGCCTCCACACACATGCTTTAGGCAAACAGTATTGTGGGTGGCATTAGTTTAACCCAATTCATGTGCCAAAGGATTCAAGAGCCAGAAGAACGAATTAAATGCAGCTCTCTCTCTATATTAACTTATTCGGCACGAAATGTTGCAGATATGATCTCTGGCGGCGAAATTGTGAAGTAATAGCTTGAGGGCAACAGAGCCGCTGGATGTCATTTGTCAGTGTCATTTGTCAGTGTTTATATGAGAATGGCAACGATTCCAAAGAAACATAAGCGATATTGTTGCGTCAGTGAATATCCAGCTTTGCTGGATATTCCCTGGTTGCGTTTTGTATCCCAGATGCCTTTGATATTATGGGGATTTTGGACCAGGGGACACACCAAGTATCCAAAGGTCCGAAGTTCATGTTCTGATCATAATGTTAATTAACCACATGCAATTAAAAGGCCACCGATTAACACTGCCTCTCTTTCATTGAGGTTCCTTTGGGCTCTATTTGCTTTCAAATATATGTATATTTCAGAATAAAGTTAGAAACTTACTTTGCGCAATAACATGTTTAGGCGGATCCATGCTCTCCTGTCAGTTTGTTACCCTCTAACTGTCAGCCATGTTGCGCAGCAGTGGTGCTATCTCTCGACACATTTAGTGTCGAATTAAGTACATGTGCATGTTGTCATTACAAATTTAAAGGGGTTAAACCTCAAGGCAAATTGATAGGTATCCAAGCTAGGGCTATGCATTGTTATGTTACAACACATTTATGTCTGTTAAAAGCACAATTTAGTCCTAAAGGTATTGTGTAATAATTAGGGCTGCCTGAGTCCTGACGATAAAATCGTATCAATATCACGGGAAGAAATACCGATATCGAATTTTTCAATTGACGTTGGAGCTTATATAATATCACGATATCAAAACTTTTCTGCTTTTAAGATACCCACACCAGCCAGAGGCCATTGGTTAGGCCAATAATCAATAATTACGTAGGTAAATAAATATTTTAATTTTGAAAAGTCTTACTATGTGTCAATTTGTGTGTTGTAGGCCTACTATTCAAGATTTAAAATATCCACAGAAAACAGCGATGTTGTGATTGGCGTGATGTGACGTAGGCCTAATCGTTTTTTCTCTTACAATTAGCTTTTTAGGTGTAAATTCGATATTGCGATGTGTAGGCCTAGGCTACAATCGGCTTAATAATTAAAGGGACAGTCAGGTGAAAAACTCAAAAACTACCATTTGTATAGGGCTATGTCCACCCTCAAACATGGAAAACATGACTAAAAGATAGGCTACCATATTTTAAAAGCAGGTGGTTAAAAAATGAAAGAAAATGCGATTTTTTGGCTTGTTCCTACCAAGTAGCACCGAGCAACATTTCTCATGGTAGTTCCCATATAAAAAAATGTTGCATCGAGATAGTAAAACCACCGCTAAAATAGGGCACTCATCAAAAATCGATCAAGAGGTTTAATGTGCATCGTTTCTCTACCGATAACATGCTTCTTAGTACGAACGTGTACTTCTACAAAATGCCCTGCAATTAATATTTTTGTGACTTGATGTGTAGAAAAGTTGCAATCTGTTTTGAGCGGCACTGTCTGCAGTCGCTGAGTGTTGTTGCTGGTCCCGTATAACACAATGAGTGCTCTGTCTTATCAGGAACACACTAGCGAGCTCAGAACCAATACAGCTGCATAATAGTGAGCAAGAAAAATGCAGCAGAGCTGGCAAAGACAATCTAGTAGAATAGCTAAATGTTCACTATTTTTTTTCTTGCATTGAAGCAACCTATTAGGGATGGTACGTGTAAACGTGTACACGCCGTGAGGCGTGTACACGTTTACCGATTTTCCTTGAGAAGTAAACGATTTATATGTAATGCTATTTTTATCCAGTGTGCAACCTGCTGAATTCTTATCATATGAGCCAATTTGCAGCCGTTCACTCTTTATTGCCGTTCACTCTTTATTGTTCATTCATTTGAGGGTATATTCCCACCCTAACACAATATTCAGGACGTGCAGTGTTTTTTTACGTAGGCCTACATATCAGAGTCAATGGGGATTCCGTAAGGCCTCTTGATTTCCTTGGAGGGGGTACATTATTATGCAGTGAACATGTAATGACCATTGAGTATCAGGTTTACTATATACTATAAAAATGTAAACACAGATTGTACTTCTTGTAGAAGTAAACGTGTACACGTTTTTGTGGACGGCGAGTACACGTTTAGTGAAATACACGCTTTTTGACATCCCTACAACCTATATCAATTTTATTTTACACATAACTGAATTTCATGCGCAGGACTCATTGATAATTTTTTAGTTTTTTACCTGACTAGGCCTATCCCTTTAAATACAGATATTGAATTACTTTTCGATCCTAGGCTATCGATATTGTTTAACCAAATTATTTAAAAAAGAAAGTCTCTAGGTGCAAAACACACAAGAAGCACAATAAAAGCTAATGCTAGGCCTAGGAGCTATTAGGCTAGGCTCTAGGCCTTGGCCTAACCTAAGACTAGGGCTAGGCCTACACAAAATATGTAAGTTACAACATATTTACACAAAACATGAGTATAAGTTTATTGATGGTTATGAGGTGCTCCCATGCAAAATTGGGAAAGTTCAGAATTGAAAGTTCTTAAATCTTAACCCAGTCGAGGCTATGGGACTCAGAATTTAGGCAGAATGAAGTTGGCTATCAACAAAAACACCTCGACCTAGGCCTAAGCTAGGCTTCATCCTCTTTTGTGAGCATAGGCCTAAGCCCTAGATCTTCCAGGCTCCAGCCACACAAGTTGATAAGTTAGGCGTAGGGCCTAGGCCTACCTATAAGTTAGGCCTAAGTTAGGCTCAGGTCAGTCACTAGGCCTAGGACATTGGGTTTGCTATATTTCAAACCCAATGCCTAGGACTAGGCCTAGGCCTAAGTAAGGAAAGAAGTAAGGCATAGGCCCCTAGGTAGGCCTATTACACTCTTATTAAAGATATCACACAGACACTTGCAAGGTAAAATAGTATAATTAGGCTAGGCTAGGCCTAGGTCTAAACCAAAGTCCTTCACCACAGAAGCCAATTAAAGGCTAGGCCTAAACTTCTAAACGGGTTGAAAACTTTGAGCCTAGCCTAGGCCTACGCCTACTGGGCCTGGTGTCCCAGGTAGCCTAGGCCTAGGCCTATAACATTCAAGGCCTACTTAAAATGTTGTTTATATGCAAATGACTAGGCCTACAAAAGAGAACATATTAATAAAAAGTCACATACAAACTACTAAAAGAAAGCGTTACAAATATATGAAGCTGAGCTTACCTTATCGCACAACGTTTTTACTTGACTTTCTGTCAGTTGTTTGCACTCGTTTAATTGCTCTATCCATTGGTCCAATTCCTTCAGCGACGATTTTTCTTCCATTGCAACAGCCTACGAAAGATGTAATAAGCTATGAAAATACGATTATATCATAGAAGAGTAATAATCTAAGATAACTAGGCCTAGAATTATCAAGCTAGGCCTATAACCACTCTAAATACAATATCGCAAAATAATGTGGATCTGAAGCACAGTGGATGAATTAAAATGGCCGATGGGCGATGCAAGAATGACGTCACGCATAAAGCCGACAAAACGATATTGCTGACATCTGGTGATATACAAATTGTACTAGGCTAGGCATATCAATAGCAAACTATTTAACGTTTTCGTGAACTAAAATGTAATTAAAACCAAAATACATTTTCGCGATGAGCTTAGAATATAAAATTAAGAATATAAGAAAGATGTCACGAGTTTTTGCAACAGGTAAAGTATTCTCAATCATTCTTTTGGTTGCAGCAGATACGTTATTTTTCCGCGAGAGGCGCTACGTGCCAAAATAATGAGGAGGGAATTGTGAAACAGATAACAAAATTCACTCCGATGTGATATAATATTCGAAATCGAAAAACAAATTAGTGACATTAATAGAGAATGTATTATTGAGTCCTTAGTCTAGTTGAAAGTTGTTTAACAGTATAACAACATTATTATGTTGTCTTTCAAAGTTTCAAATGTATACAGTCCAATATGCCCTACTCATTTCATACACCCTAATCCTATTATTAAATAAGATAAATGTGGACTTAACACTAACAGACATTTTCATACAAGAGCAAAATAATCACAATTAATAACAAAGTTTGCAATGTAATTACAGCGAACGATGAAAAATTATGCATTGAGGTTGAGGTTAATTTGAAGTGAAGATTAAATAAGGTAAACATGTGGCCATCCTGGATATTTATGTCCAGATTATCATTTAAATACTGGCTTCCACCGATGGATAAACAAAGTTAAAGATATCTTACAGGTCATTTTGCGCCGAGTAATAACAACGATTTCCACGTATAGCTACAACGTATAGGCCTGAGACGCAATTGAAATAAAACGTCCTCTCTTAAAATGCATAATTTTCCCCCGGCTCACCAGACGAGTGCTCACTCCGCTGTTTGCAGTGGCAGTCCGAGCCCCCGCTGGGTGACTGGAAGAAACGTGAACTCTTGGTTTTGCCATTTTTATTTCGTTTTTAGTTCTTCGTCAGCCGACACAGTCAGTCGACGTTGGGTCGCGTTTCGTCCTTCGGGGCTCCTCAACAGTGGCTCAATCGTCAGACGCGAGCAGTGACAACAAGGTCGTTATATTATATCGCGCTCTTCGAACTCCTGGATGGGATTTGAACAGCGTAGACTACTTTGCAGCAATTTTCTGATCAAACAAAGATTTGGATGTAACATAGTAATACTAATGCAGGAAAATTACTTTAATTTAATAATTCCAAACTTTCTTGAAAATTGTCAGAACATCCGTGGCAGATATGTTTGTAACCTAGACAAAACAGATTTGGAATCCATAACAATTGAGAATCGGTTAAATAATTTGGAATAAAACATTGTTAACAATGAATAATATTTACTCAATTTACTATGCCATCCAACACTAACACAATAGGTACACACGAACACACACTTTTAGCGTACTCTTGTAAAGCAATAACATTTGGCAATCTCAAATAACATAAAACATGACAACATTATAATATAAGTTTCTAATTTATTCATTTTCTGTTTTCAATATAACAATGTAGACTACATCAAAATTATGGCCACATAAGGAAGCAAATCTCGGGCGTTAATTTGATGGAATTTGATATATTTATAGAATTATTCATATGTTTTAAAACAGTATGTAATAATATCCCATCATTGACATTCTTATTTCCTTCATTTCCATCCTGCACAATTAGCAATGTCACGGTGGCATGTGGTACCTACGTACGTAGCGTAGTCCCGGTAAAAACAAAATTATTACAATGTAGATGTAAAAATGTTCATCATCGCAATCAATACTAGATTCATTAGAATTACTTATCTCCGCGTGGCAATGGATAATATAAACGCGACCGAACTAATATAGACGATCGTTGGATTGGCAGACTTCCTATTATTAGCCTAGCCGCGAGCGATGCAGACAGGCGTGGCTGTCATGTTATGTTGCCTTGCGCGCACGTGGCTTACATAAATACACACGAGGAGCTCGTTCATAACACATTTTATAGACAGGCACACAAAAGTATAACTCAAACGTTGTATTTTATTTGTTGTTTAGCGACGTAGGTTATTCAACAATTGAATTGAACATCGCAAGCTCTAAATGAGTCGCCCTGTATACCTCCACTACACACATCGGTCGAATGGCAGTGATTGTGTCAATTTCTAGTCAACGTGCTCTCGTATAATATAATATATATAGGCCTATATGAACTGTATGTGCTCATTCTTATGAAATGTAATTATGTAGGCCTTCTAGAGATAGATGAATGATCAAAGTAAAGGAATAGGAGAGGATTCTTAAAAATGAATAAGAATAAATTAGAAAATTCAGTTCCCTGCTGGATGAGGCGTCGGCCACTGTTTTACGTCCCACATTGTTTACACGTAGGGAAGTTACTATTTGCACAATCTTGAATACACAAAACAGTGCAAGAGAACGCTTTCATCTTATATTCATATTTAGGTATGTTCTAGACCAGTTAGGCCTATAACTCGACTTTAGTTTCCAGGAAAATGGCAAAGAGAAACACGAGAAAAGTACTGGGGGGAAATTCAAATAGATTACGGTTGATGTTGTGGACACATGCTTGTTTGTTCATAATTATGTTCATACCCATGAACATACTTATTTTCAGAAACCCTACATAAGGTTGCCTAGATCCATGAATGCCTAGATAATGGAAAATGTTTAGTTTGTTTCTTAGGAAATAGAGCAATTACTTACTAATAAACTATTTGGTTTCGAAAAATTGATAGGAACCAAGGCCCAGATTCACAAAGGTGCTTAAGTGCTAGGACGTCCTAGTTTAGGCAAATCTTAGTGATAAAAATCACGCATATGTCGTTCTGCAATGTCATAAAGATAAATTATATTAAAATGATAACAATCTAACTAATGATATTTATTTTTGAATGTGTAGTAATACTCAGAGATGATTTATCTAGCTAGGATTTGCCTAACTTAGGACAACTTAACAGTTAGGCATCTTTGTGAATCCAGGCCAAACAGTTTAGGCCTACCTGAAGATAATAGGACCAAATGCTCACAGCTTTAGGCTCTACACAACCGTTTCTTATGGGATCGAGTCGTTTGCTTTCACCCGGTCCATTTACATATCGATAATTATCTACGCGTGACTATGGGGAATGTAGTGCTATGAATTTAAATATACAGCAGTTTGTACAGTCAGTTTGTACGGCAGTTGTACCGGTTTTACAGTGTAGAGCTGCATATCAATGTGTAATTCAAATAATGAGTTTCCTCCTTCATAATAATAATATAGCCCATTTATGGTTTTCTAGACCTAGGCTAGTACATAAATTGTAGCCTAGGGTATATTTTGTCATCGATTGTTGAAACCATGTTAAAAATGTGATAATAGCTTTCTGAAGTTTGGTACTGAAAATTCCTTATTTAGACTTATACAGTTGTTCCACTTGCTTTATTAAAACAAATAAAATATACTTTTCTCTGATTATACGATCAAATAAATACCTTGAGCCGGCTTGTTCTTGTAGTTATTTCCAGATTCGTTCTCAGCTTCAAGGGAGAAAGATAAGCGTTTTCACACAGTATTTTGTTTTCCCGGTTCCCGGCCAAGCAAATCGCACAGCCTGCCAAACGCTCGACTCGAAGTGCAAACGTAGCGCCACCTTCTACGCACCCAACTTCCGTTCCAGTCGTTCCTTTTCCGTTTTCTGCTGATGGCGACTGCAAGCATACGTCAACGTTAGCAGGTTTTCCGAGATTTTATTTAATCCGGTTGAATCTTTCACATCAAGTGTATAATTAATTAGTGCGTTATGTCAGAAACTTTGCAATTGAGAGGCACCCTTCGTGGCCACAATGGTTGGGTTACCCAAATCGCCACTAACCCGAAATATCCGGACATGATTTTGTCTTGCTCACGCGGTAAGTCCACATAGCCTACAGTTAGGCCTATCAATAAAAAAAGTAGTATGTCGTTCTGTGTACCTCGCCATCCTTTTTGTTTCTATATGTACGGGATACATTGTCAGTGGGATATTAACTATTTAGTATTCCTGTATGAATTGGAAATTTGAAACTCACAGCGGCCTATCCAGGCCGGAATGTTGACACCAAGTAGGCCTAGGCCTACACGTAAGGCGTAGGCCTAGCTATAGGCTACGCAAGCGACCACAAATCAGGCTAATGTGCTCCTTACTTGAGGAGTAAGCCTAGGCCAGGCCTAGCTCTAGCGTTGTCATAGGCCTAGGCCATTGGGTTTAAACCCATTTAAAGGGGTTCTCACCCGCTACACCAAAAAAATATGTTTAACTAAGGCTGATTAGCTATGAAATTAGCGACTAAATGAAAAGAAATCGGGTTTACCATAACCCGAGGAAAAAATATCAAAGTTAGTGATTTTCGAGCTAGGTCCCATCGGCGAAAATCTCCCATAAGAAATAGCATTGGGACGACCTGTATGCCTTGGGACCTTGGAGGATTCTGCTCCAAAAAAAAAATGATGTTATACTTTTCGCTGCGTCTTTCTTTTCTGCGTATTTCGTATATTTTGGTTTTGTAATCGGAGCTTCCGTTCAGGTACAAAATAAAGATGTGTAATCGGGTGCTCCATTTCGTTTTGAGCGTTGCTGTGCGTTGCTGTGCGTTGCTGTGCACGTCGAGTCGGCGGGTGTCGACTGTCGAGTTGGTGTCAAGTAAGCCAAGCGAGAGAGAGAGAGAGAGAGAGAGAGAGAGAGAGAGAGAGAGAGAGAGAGAGAGAGTAGTATTGGGAGGGGAAATAGTCAACGCATGCACAATGAACGCGGTCTGCTATGCGGTGTCGAATGGAGTACACCAAGGCCGTCTAGATATATCGCTTCGAGTACACTCGCACCAAAAGCCGGCTGACACCAACAGTCAGTTAACCAGAAATTTCATTAATTAATAACAATTCACAGGTTTCAACTTACGATGTTTAATGGTTCATTATCGATTGGTGTGGTGCAGTAGATCATATGGTAAAAAATAAATCTAGCGGGTGAGAACCCCTTTAAACCCCCCTATATTTTAAACCCAATGCCTAGGCCTACCGCCTAAGCCTATGTCCAGAATCTGGACAGGCTCCTACTAGGGTCGTTGTGGGTAACTCCGTCCACCCCTATGCTACCGTCCACCCATCCTTATATTCCTTTCAAAGAGGTTAACCAAAGACATAACTGTAAATAGGCCTATAACTCTTGTATTTCATTGGTTACATATTTTACTTTCTGGAGTGCTTTGGCTTTCGATTTTCGGTCACAAGACAGTCGAGATATAAAATATCGTAGAGTCGAATGTGTGGCGTCATGGCAATGTTCAGTCGATCTCATGGCCGCTAGGGCTAACTATGGGTTTACGCGGGATCGCGCTAATGCTAAGGATTTTTGCCAATTAAACGAATTCTTTTTCAAGTAGAGTGAAACTAAGGTATTTAATTGGAAGCTTAAATATTATTACTTGCGTGGAAAAATTAAATTCATCGCAATATTGTAGTACATTAATGCTGCCAGACGTGAAATATGGCACTTTTTTCGCGATGACATTTCCAATGTTACATTCTACCTGTAAACAAGACTTACCTTAGTTTTGGCAACAAACAACAACTTATATTTCGCAATTATATTATTTAATAAAATAATAAAAAGCATTATCTTCATCCATAATCCTGAAATGATTACGAAATAAATTATTTAGTTCAGCTCTGCTACCGCGTAATGAGCGCGGCCATATTGCCATTGTATCATATGGCTGGGCTGGGTGGACGAACAAACCAGCTAGAAGTGGACGCTATATCCCTGAGTGGGTGGACGGACTTTCCCTCATTTACGTTTTCGCGCAAATATCTCTAAATATCTCCAGAACCTTAGAGATTTCGGTGGATGTTCTGTTATTAATGGATAAAAGACACTTCAAGCTTTAAAATGGTGGTTCTTACATACCCGTAGCTGTAATAGAACAGGAGCTAGATCGTTTTCAAGGAAGATAAAAACACGATTTGTCCTTAAGTGGGCGACTGGGCGTTGATACCCACAACGACCCTAGGCCTAGGCATACCACCACATAGACCTAGTGTGCAATAGCCAGGGGAGTTGCTTCCTGTTATCGTTCCCTGGTAAATTGTGCACATAACTCTCGTAGGGCATAGCTGGGTCAGGGCAAGGCCTAGGCTAGGCCTATTCAATGGTTAGCGCTGTTTGGCAAAGCCTACGTCGAAGTCGCGGGAGTCAAGCTGGTAATTGTTTAGTATCACTGATCGCGTTTCGTACTCACTTTTTTTTCTGTATTCCTTTGCGATATTGATCATATGCGCAGTACATTATTGTTATTTCATGATTTATCTGTAAGCTCCAGTGATTTTTAATACAAATAGTCTCTTCTTTCATATTAAATTATCGTTTTGAAGTTGCATCGATTTGACAACACAATCACGTTAAATATGGCAATATGGCGGACGTGCGAGGGCGCAGCTGTTCGGAGCACACATAAAGTGTGGTCTATTAACGTATGTACATGAAAAAACCCTACCTCTTTTGCCCGAAAGTGACTTTGCTCGAGGTTAGGGGGTGGTTTTGGATAGTTTGCCAGAGGTTAGGGGGGGTTTGGATGTACGTGCAAACTAGGCCCCTACGATTAAATACCCCTTCTTCAAATTACCGTATGCAGATTTGCGCCCCAAAGTGACTGCCCGAGGTTAGGGGGTGGTTTTGGATAGTTTGCCATTGGCAGCACTGCACCGGACACAAGCAGGAAACAAGAAAGAAGACGTCAACTTTTCATATAAAAACTTCAAACAATCATTTATTACTCTTAAAAACACACTACAATATTATAATAAGCATCAAAAGAAAGACAATTAAACATTGTTCAATAAAAATAACACTTTAATCAAGACTTTTGTGTTTTTCATTGGAAAAAGTGAGTAAGAAGCGCGTTCAGTGATACTAAACAAATACCGTCAAGCTCAGACTGGGAAACTAGAATGTGTTCTCCCGATTTACATGATAAACCTAGCAGTAGAAACCTAGTTTGGCTTGGTAAAACTCTTACTGTGAGCTGAAATATGAGTGGTAAATATAAGCGATCTTGATTTTCACACGCCATCTGTTTAAGAAATCGCTGCCAGATATAGGCCTACCTATTCATCAGTTGATTCTTATTTGACAATGGGTCTTGTAGCAACAACAGCTATTACAAATTGTATTGCTACATCACAGCCCCCAGTTTGTATTGATTATTTACAGTTTTACTTGGCGTAGGTGAGCACACAAATTGATTTTCACCATGACTGTGTCAGCCACAGCGTCATAGGGGTAGGTGGATTGCGCTCTAACCTCTTCATTGTACGCTCTAGTTGGCAACAATGTTTTTGAAGGCCACTTTCGTCTTCTCCTCATATGGCCACAATTGGCCTATGCGGCCATCATTACTTTCGGGCTACTACTGTATAGGATTTCTATAACGATTCAAAGGTTTTAGGCCTAGTCACATCTTGTGCTACTGAAACTTTGGATTCATTACTTTTCATTGTAACTTATAAATAACTTGTTTTTAGTGGTATTCAGTCACACAACAAAATTTTACTTTGCATTGCTTAGACTCTCGAGTTTTTACCCAAATTATTTTCACTAAATTTTGAACTTACATTTGCGAGTTGCAACCAAGCTTAACATGAAGTAGCGGTGCTCTCTAAACCATTGATAGGTATATTATAAAAATAAGCGTATGACTACCTATAGAGCTATTGGTATTACGTCTGTCGCGCCTCGCGTCGACATATAGACATATTTACTCAAAATAAATACGCTATTATAAATCAATAGTCTTTAATAGTTTAAAAACTTACATTGCCTGGACCATTCCAACACAAAGCAAGACTAGCAATCAACAATACATAGTTGCTAGGCAACCATCTGATCCATTCACAGTGATCACCGCCACCTCAGCCTCCCTGACTCCTTTCCAAGGTCAGTTGTATTTGAGGGGCCGTGATCACTGCAAATGGATCATATGCTTGTGGATATGACATACCCCCCAGCGGTGATGCGACCGGGCGGATCACCTCTAAAAAATCATTAACATCATATTTACAACACACATACATACATATTTACATCACATTATCGTATCGTAAAACACACAACTTGTGAACTGGTCTGCGGTAAGTTCCCCTTGTTGTCTTCACATCAACCACTCGAATACATCCGTCCTTTCCTGGATATACTGCCTCGATGACTCCTTTCGGCCAGTTGGCTCGTGGTAGATTACCGTCAGCTATGAACACCGGATCACCAATTTGGATCTCTTGTGTCGAGCCATGCCATTTATTTCGCTTGACCAAAGTGGGAATGTACTCCTTGACCCAACGCTTCCAGAAATGATCTGCAAGTCTTTGACTGATTCTCCATTGTCTTCGGAGTGATAAATCATTGTCATCAAAGATTCCTGGTACAGTTATTCCAGATGAACTTCCCATTAAGAAATGGTTGGGTGTCAAGGCTTCCGGCTCTGTAGCATCGATGGGCACATGTGTAAGAGGTCGACTGTTGACTATGTATTCAGCTTCAACAAAAAGTGTTTGAAGCACCTCCAATCGTGGACATCGAGCGCGTAGCGTTACTGCCAATGCTTTCTTGACACTCTGAATCATTCTCTCCCAACATCCTCCCATGTGAGGGGTAGCTGGAGGAATAAAATGCCACTCAATTCCATTAGTCGCTAAGTTGTCTTGAATTGTTTCGTGTTGAAGGACTTCCAAAGCTGTTTTCAACTCCCGATGAGCACCTCGAAGATTAGTACCATTATCGGAATATAATTTTTGTACTTTTCCTCGCCTTGCGAGAAATCTGCGAATTGCCAATATGGCCGAGTCAGTGGAGAGAGTTTCAGCTATCTCTAAATGTATAGCTCTGACCACCAGACAAGTGAACAAAACACCATACCTATTTTCTCGTCTTCGCCCTATGGTAACTTCCATAGGGCCAAAATAATCAACACCGGTAAAAGTAAATGGTTTATAATATGGCGTTAATCGGACTGTAGGTAGGTCACCCATTCCTGGAGGCTTTGGTAAAGTTCTTTTAATCCGACATAGATTGCAATGGTTCCACGAACCTCTAATAGCTGCTCTCATATTCGATATCCAGAACTGTTGTCGCATTTCATTAAACACCCTCTCTTGTCCTTGGTGACCAGCCTTCTTGTGAAAATCCATTATTAACAGCTTGGTAAATGGATGTTTTGCATCTAAAATCACTGGATACTTCGTAGCATCAGATATACCCGGTGCACTGCTAATACGACCTCGCATTCGCATAACACCATCTGAATCTAGAAATGGATCGAGTTGAAATAATTTGCTCGATTTGGAGAGTGTATTATTATTATTCAGTGACAGTGCGGTCATTTCTTCTGAATACGAATCCCATTGGACCTTTTGCCACCATTTTTTCTTGGCAATTTCAACTTCGTTGGCGCTAAGACCCGAATTGCCCCTCCTCTTCATTCTTAGACAATTCACATATCGAATTATCCACGCTGTAGTTCGTATTAATCTACAGAAATTCGAGAATCGTGTCTCCTCAGGAAGAACTTGACTGCAGCTTGTTACAACATTGACATATTCCTGTTTAATCTCCAATTCATTTTCATTTATTTCGTTAATATAAACAGCCTCCTTTTCTTTTGGCCAATCACTTTCTGATTTCTTGAGAAAAGCAGGCCCATTATACCATCGTGCTGACGGATGAAACGCACTTGAAGTTTCCCTAGTTGCTTCGTCAGCAACATTATCCAGTGTAGAAATCCATCGCCACTGTGCCACGTCAGTTGTCTCCAATATTTCACCAATGCGGTGGGACACAAATGTTTTAAAAGTTCTTGCATCTGATCGTATCCAGCAAAGAACTGTTGTAGAATCGGTCCAAAACACAGTACGTTCAATAGCCATCTCAATTTGTAATTCCCCTTGAACCATATGAGCCATTCTCGTTCCCATAACTGCAGCCTGTAACTCCAACCTTGGAATTGATATTGGTTTCAAGGGTGACACTCTAGTTTTTGCTATCACAAATGAAACGTCAAATAAACCATCTTTTGTCAGTGTTTGCAAATAACTGACAGCTGCAAAACTCTTTTCAGAGGCATCACAAAATACATGGAGCGTTGTCGATTCAAACCGTCTTGTTGAATAGCATCTCGGGATTTGACACTGTTTTACTTCATTGAGCTCCATTAACCAATTTTTCCACTTCAAATCAAGTTTCTCAGTTAATTCGTCATCCCATCCCAATTGCAATCTCCAAATGTCTTGCAACAGAATTTTACCTTTGATTAAAAAGTGAGCGACAAAGCCAAGCGGGTCATACACCGACATAAGTACACGCAATACTTCACGTTTTGTAGGTCTTTTTAATCCCTGTAATAAATTTGTATCTAACCGATTAAACTGGAGTGTGAAAATGAACTCATCATTGTTGGGCTTCCAATGAAGACCCAAGACTCTTTCAACACTCTCATGTTCACTCGCTTCAAATGTTTTATCGGTGCCTGCTCTCATTTCAGATGGTATACTATTCAATACTTCTTTATTAGAACATATCCAATTTCCTATCTCGAAACCTCCACGCCTGTGCACCTCGATCACATCTTTAACTATCTTAATAGCCTCGTCAACAGTCCATGCACTGCCTAGGTAATCATCTACATAGTGCCTGTCAATAATAGCAACTGCTGCATCAGGAAACTCATTCTTGTGCTGTTCAGCGTTGTTATTTTTCACGTAGTGAGCAGAACACGGGGAACATGTAGCTCCAAATATCATCACATTCATACGATATTCATTTGGTTCCTGAAATCTATCCATTCCCCTCCACAGAAACCTCTGGGCATCTCTGTCTTTTTCTCTAATTACCACTTGATGAAACATCTCGCGAATATCACCCACAAAACCAATTGATCTGGTTCGAAATTTCATTAGTACAGCTACTAATGAATTCAAAAGATCAGGTCCTTTGATTAATTTATCATTTAAACTTACGCCATGACTTTTTGCCGCTGCGTCAAACACAAATCTTATTTTGCCTGGTTTGTTTGGATTCACATGGGCAAAATGAGGCAAATACCTAGTCCATGGTGGAGTCATTCTGGACTCATATTTTGATAACTTGACCGCATATCCCTTTCTCACATAATCCTGTATTTTTTCACAATATAGCTCTGCAAAGACTGGATCCTTATCCATCTTTCTCTCCATAGTTTGAAGTCTTCGAAACGCTGTGACTTTACTTTCTGAAAACATAAGCCGATCTTCTTTCCAGAGAAGTCCAGTTTCATATCGATCTCCTACTAGTTTGGTAGTTTCCTCCAGAATCTTAAATGCTCGCAAATCTTCCCTCGAACGTGGTTTCTCTTCAGTGGTTTTCACTCCAAAGTTCTCAGTTTTGAAGGATTCTTTCACCAACTGATGTAATGCTTCATCACATTCACTTTGATGACACACATGAAGAGTGAATTCATTGTCGATGCGACCATCATTCATTGTTGCATTACCATGAATGATCCACCCCAAAGCTGTCTTTGATAGTATAGGTGTATGTCGTGGTCCCTTAACCATTTCCATAGATGTAATTAATTCACAATTATCTGCACCAATCAATATCATAGGCTTTGCATTCACAAGACTATGAATCTGTACTTGCTTAAGATGTTTCCACTTATTTGCCAATTTATCCACCTTCACTGTCTGTACGGGAAGCTCCAAGTTCCTTACTGTGCGAATGTTCACCATGTTGAACTTCTTGTCGCACAATGTCCCTGTTACTTTCAGATTAACAAGTCGCGACTCTTGATCTAATCTCGTTACAGAATTAGTGAACCTTAATACTACTGGTTGTGTCTGGCCTTCCAAACCCAGTTGATCTGCTATAGACTCATCCAACAATGTGGTGGTGGATCCTTCATCCAACATGGCATAAGTAGAAACCTCTCCACGAGGACCAAACAACCTCACAGGTGTTATCTTAAGATATACTTTGTTTAATATTCTAGAATGTAAATGGTTAACTAAAGCTTCTTCAGTTTTCGAAGTTACGCCCTGGACATCTACATGTAACAATTTATGGTGTGTCTTTACACAACCATTTAAACCACAAACATGTTTTTTACAGTCATCGTATTGATGTCCACCTTCTAAGCAGTTGAAACACACACCTGACTTCGATGCCCATCTACGCCTTTTCTTAACATCAGCTTTAGCAAATGAAAAACAATCACACAGTTTATGACCTGTCTTTTTACAGTAAACACAACTGCTATCGACTTGACTTGTAGCAGTTGTATTCAGTATCATTTCATTCCTTCTTTTGTCTTTATAAGAACCATACGACTTCTGCTTAACTTCTATCTTATCTTTATTAACAGAAGGAATACTGACAAAGCTTGCAGCCTCTGCCTCAATGTCTAGCCATTGAGCAAAATGTCTTAAGGTTCCTGTTTCATCAAGTTTAGCCAGTTCCCTTCCCCATGACAGCTTCAAATAGTCCGGCAACTTTCGCACCAAATCTTGTATTAATTCTGGGTTCGAAAGATATGCCGGACGATCCAAATTTTCCACTGTTGCCGTAAGACTATTTACCAAACTAGCATAGGCAATAAGGTCTTCCATGTTGTTACTTCTGGGAGGAGAAACTTTTCGGACCTTGTCAATTAACACTGAAATAATCAAGTCTGGTCGACCAAATCGCCTCTCTAAAGTAGCCATTATTTTATCTACATTTTTAGGTGAGACCATCATGGCTTGAACCTCCTTTTTTGCGTTGCCATGTAATGCTTTCTGAAGTCTTATTACATTTTCCACATCGGAAAATTGACAACATTCATTTGATTGTTTAAAGCTGGCGCTAAATATTGGCCATTCTTCAGGCTCTCCACTGAATGAAGGTAGGTCTCGGCCAATTGATTGTCTAGCCAAAAATTGTTTATTATTATTTTGCTGACTGTCAGATGCCAGTCCCACATGCCGCAGAACATCAGCAATGTTGTTAAAAGCAGCAGCTAAATCTGACTGTGATTCTTTAATCACAGGGTTATCTTCCATCTGACATCCAACTGATTTAAGTTTATTTTGATTGTCTGACTTACCAAGCCAATCTTCGACACCGACAATACCTCGAGATATGCTTCCATCAGCTTCCAAATCCAACTCCTCGTCGATCTCAGCCATCCTCGCCTTGGCAGCACTCTCAATCATGCTGCGTTCAAGCACAGCAACCTTCTCTGCGCTCTCTGCGTCTCTTCTTACACGCGCAACCTCGTTGTCGATCTTCTGTCGTTCGAGGTCTGCTTCGTACTGATGACGAATTCTATCAGTCTCCCTTTTCTCCTTTGCGAGACGAAGCATTTCCTGTTGAGCTTCTAGCTCTACCTGATGTCTACGCCGACGAACCGTACTTGCACTGGATCTACGACTTACAATAGACCCACCGGATCTTATTGAAAGACTGTCAGACACTAGGCCTACACCATTTAACACCTCACTGCTAACATGGCCTGAAGTTACTGCTGAAGTACTTGCTTGGTTACCTTCAATTTGTGTCTGTACACGTTTTTCAGATATCCAAGCATCCCCACATGGATACTTGTCAGCTGGAATACCTCTAGTAGATCGAACAGCCCGATCTGCTAGAGCACTATCCGGAACCTTCTTTTCCATTTTAAACTAACTAATTAATTTCCATAGAACTTGAAGATCCGGCCCGGAGGACCATTAATGTCGCGCCTCGCGTCGACATATAGACATATTTACTCAAAATAAATACGCTATTATAAATCAATAGTCTTTAATAGTTTAAAAACTTACATTGCCTGGACCATTCCAACACAAAGCAAGACTAGCAATCAACAATACATAGTTGCTAGGCAACCATCTGATCCATTCACAGTGATCACCGCCACCTCAGCCTCCCTGACTCCTTTCCAAGGTCAGTTGTATTTGAGGGGCCGTGATCACTGCAAATGGATCATATGCTTGTGGATATGACAACGTCCTTTAATTCAAATTTTTCTTTTTCGTCTCATCCAGACAAAACATTGATTGTCTGGAAATTGACCAGAGACGAGACCAACTATGGTGTGCCACAGAAACGTCTGTACGGTCACTCCCACTTCGTGAGCGACGTTGTTCTGTCATCCGATGGCAACTACGCCCTGTCAGGCTCCTGGGACAAGACTCTTCGTCTCTGGGATCTGGCTGCCGGCCGAACGACGAGAAGGTTTGAAGACCATACCAAGGTGTGACAGCATCGCCAGGCCAACCAAGCCACCCCCCGTTCAACTGAAGCTTTGGAAATGGGCCATTTTGAACTGTAATCGTTGTTCTTGCGATAGACCTGCGAATTAACTATGTGTGTTATATTCTTTCCATTGCAGACTTTGGTTTGTGAGAATAACACCAATCTTAGCAGAATGCCACCTTTCCACATAAAATTCAATGGTTGTAATGAAGTTAACTTGTATCAAATATGCTACGAACTAGTTGGTGTTTTCTGGAGATATTTTGGGATTGGCTTCACAAGGAACTTCATATTGATTTTAGCAAACACAAAACTTACAATCTTATTATGTTTTTTTTAAGTGGTTGTTACCAGTCAATCAGTAATTCACTGGTCTATTCAAGATAGATTTATTGCTTGAGTTTAATAAACCTGCTAGCAATAAGTGCAATGGATGGTGAACCTTTTCTTGGCCTAGGCCTATTAATTGGTTTGCTTAACATTGTATAATCAAAAGGCAACAGTTCAAAATGTCCGTTTTTCTCAGCGAATTGGCGATTGAAATCGCAGGGTGAAACTGAAGCTTTTTTTTATATATTTTTTTTTTATAAGTTAGAAGAATTGGATTCTTGTATCCTACCACGTAGTGAGTATGGCACATTTTATTTTGTATTTAATCAAGTTGTGCAGGTAAATCGGGTACATGAACTGTGCACACGGTACTTCGTATTTACCTCAAGCTTGTCGTTCTAGGACGTGTTGAGCGTTGCGTTCTCCGTCGACAATCGTCAGATTGTCTCCGGAAGCCGCGACAAGACCATCAAACTGTGGAACACGCTCGCCGAGTGCAAGTACACCATCCAAGACGACGGACACAGCGACTGGGTGTCATGTGTACGTTTCTCGCCGAACCACTCGAACCCGATCATCGTGTCCGCTGGCTGGGATAGGATGGTCAAGGTGTGGAATCTGACCAACTGCCGACTGAAGATCAACCACATTGGACACACCGGTTATCTGAACACGGTCACGGTTTCCCCCGATGGCTCACTTTGCGCTTCCGGTGGCAAGGTCAGTTCGATGTTTTTTCACTATGTACGTAGAATGGCCTTAAAATTATTTATTGTTCCTGGAAGTCGGTAAAGTCACTAGATACTTTTGTTAATGTTGATCCCTGGCATGGAGTGAAATGTGTTCTCCCACCCACCTATTTTTTACACTTATTCTTTTGGAGCTGAACTTTAAGAGCATATGGAGAAATGAAATTGTTTTACTTATAAGACAATATTTTTGTCCCATTAGGAGATTTACAAAAATGTGTCCTCAATAAGTAGGATAATAAACTAATAATTTTTACAGAAATTCCTACTTCATGGCCTATTTCTTGTGACATGTACTCTTATCAATTTCTGTAGCCAATTTTATGAGCACTTGACTTGAGTAGGCCTATGCAAATAAAAATAGGAATGTTATTGGCTACTTGGTCATACCTCCACAGCAAATTTGTATGTGATGACACAATATTTAAGCTCATGAAATGCCGTGAGTGCTTAGCGGATATGGGACTGATACAAATTTGCTTATTAATGGAATTTGGATAGCGTACTATGTGCAAATGGTGAAAGGTGTGAAATCAATAGAAGTTTTGTGGGTTTACTTTGGTTCCAAAGTTATACACATGCTCGGTTCTGACTTGTAGCCTCCCAACCTTTTGCATGGTGTTACACTTATCTTTCTTTTAGCCCCTGAAAATGTTGGTCTGTAGTTGAGAATGCAGTAAGCCCCCACCTTCGTAAACTCGTGTGAACATTGTTCCCTCGCAATAGAAAATGGTCACTAAAGACATTCTACCAAGAAAGCAAATTTGTATGTGATGACACATTACTTAAGCTCATGAAATAGGCTTCTGTGAGTGCTTAGCGGATATGGGACTGATACAACTTTGCTTATTAATAGAATTTTTGATAGCATGCTATGTGCCAATGGTGAAACATGTGATATCAATAAAAGTTTTATGGGTTTACTTAGGTACCAGAGCTCGATGCATGCTCGGTTCTGTCTTGGCCTCGCGATCTCTTGTGTGTAACGCTTATCTTTGGTAGACCATTTTTATAGCCCCTGTGAATGTAGTGTAAATGGCCAGTACCAAGAAAGCAAATTTGTATGTGATGACACATTACTTAAGCTCATGAAATAGGCTTCTGTGAGTGCTTAGCGGATATGGGACTGATACAAATTTGCTTATTCATGGAACTTGGATAGCCTACTATTTATCGTGTTAAATCAATAGATGAGTAGGCCCCATTGTCACGTAATGATCTCTCAGCGTGGTGCTCGCATATCAAAACACCTTGGGCAGGCTATTTGTGTGCCCCTGAACATGTAGATCTTTAGTCAGGACTCAGGACATTTGCATTAAGTCTTGAGGCGTGCGAGTATTGCTGCATGTATTCTATAAAATAAGTAACTACGACATTCTAACTAGACAGCAAATGTGTATGTGATGACACATTACTTAAGCTCATGAAATAGGCTACTGTGAGTGCTTAGCGGATATGGGACTGATACACATTTGCTTATTAAATGGGATTTTGAAATGTAAAATAAAAATGAATCTAATATCAAAAGTAAATAATGAGTCTAATGGTACGTTTACAGCTACGCGTTGCGAGCGAAGCGAAGGCGCGAGCTCCAATCAGTGGCCGAGTTTACGTGAAACTATTAACTTTGCGTGAAACTCGGCCGCTGATTGGAGCTCGCGCCCTCGCTTCGCTCGCAACGCGTAGCTGTAAACGTACCATTAGACATAAGCGGCTGTTACACGTACACTCTTGCGCGAAAGAAAGACCGCGCGCAAAACCGTGGGTTAGAGCGCCGCACAAGAGTGTGGTGTCTAAAACTGCATCACACTCTTGCGGGCACGCTCCGCAGGGAAAGGAAAGCGCGCGTTCAAGAGTGTGCGTGTAAATGCCAATCCCTTCGTCTTTACCGCACTTTTTGCGTGGAGTGTTCGGAGTGTTCAGATGATTCACGACATTCTTTCCCTTGCAAGCTTGCTTTTACACGGACCCCTCAGATGATTCGCTGCGTTCTTTCCCTTGCAAGGCATTTGCTTTTACACGAACAGTTTTACCTGCAGGAAAGAACGCGCGACAATGAATCCCGCGCGCAAGAGTGTACGTGTAAAGGTCGCTATTTTCATTTAGCTCGGCATGCGCTGGGTACGTACTTGTCTCGCAACGACCTATGGTCAGTGGTTCTAGTACCAACCTATTGGCTATTAGCATTACCATCGAACTCAACTTTGATACAGAAATCATGACCCTTACCTTGTTAAACAATCACTTTGGAGACTTTCTGGATTGTAGGTCTAGGCCATGGAAGTTTGTACCTAGCTACATTTGTATACCTATTACGGTACGGTATTACCTCCTGTGTAAACGTACCTAAACAGCAAATTTGTATATGATGACACATAATTTAAGCTCATGAAATGCTGTGAGTGCTTAGCGGATATGGGACTGATACAAATTTGCTTATTAGTTACCAATGAATATTGTTATTATTTGTTGAAAACTATTTGCCTTAATTAAAAAAAATAATCAATAAAAGGTTAATGAGTAGGTAGGCTGTGTTCATACACATTAACTTCCACACTTACCTTGTTCTATTTCAGGATTGTAAAGCAATGTTGTGGGACCTCAATGATGGCAAGCATCTCCACACACTGGACCACAATGATATCATCACTGCTCTGTGCTTCTCACCCAACCGTTACTGGCTTTGTGCTGCATTTGGACCTTCCATCAAGATCTGGGTAAGATGATTATTAATTTAGATCCATACCATATCTTTTGTAGTTGCCCTTGTAGGTTATGCCAAATCCCAATCATCGTACCTAATTCTTAACAAGGACAATTGATTCCATTTCACTAATAAGCTGCATTCTAGAATTATTTATCTCGCAAGTAAGCAGATTACCTGCCGTGGTGCCAGAACATTAAAGGGGCACTAGTGGGATTTGTTTTGCTTTGCAAATGGGGAGAATATCCAATAGAATTGAACTAGTACTGAAAGATTGATTGTGGAACATATAAGAAGCAATCCAGAATGAATAGAATATATATTTATTCTTTTGCAAGGTACATGGTACATAACTCTTTGTAAAAAGAGCGAATAAATTTATAATGTTATTAAAACTAGTTACGAGACTAAACTACTACATGGCAGGGAGTAAAAACTAAAGACTAAAAACTACAAACTGAAAACAATATGCTACAATGTACCGTTTACTAAGTTGATTTAAGGTTAGTGAAGTGATAACATTCCTTTATGTATATACATAGTTATACAAATAATACTATAGTAATAGTGTCAGTGATATTAATAATACCCTAGTAGTGCTGGTACACAGTATGAGGTAGTATTGTATCAATTTCTTTACAAAGTAAATTGCACAGTACATAGCATAGGGTAGTACCATACCAATAAAGTGCAAATAAATAAATGGATACAAGAAAATTAACAAATTTACAGGGTGATAATGGTGTGAAAATAATAAATATAGTGTACATATTATGTGGTTGTGAGAGTTTATGAATAAAGAAACTCATTTAGAGTATAATAACAATTTTCTTGTGAGAAAGTATTGGAATAATATTGGAACACTTAGATTACTGTTGGCTGAGTGAGATTAGTAACCCGATGATATCTGGAATGCATGTGTAATCTAAATGCCCAGCAAAATGGTCTATGTTTGTTACATTTAGGTCCAGTCTTACAATGTCCCAATAACTACTTATTCGTCAAATAGCTGGTTTTCTCCATGGCAACCAGTCAACCACCAATCAAAACTCTTGAAATCCTCCAAATAGCTTAATTGCTACAAATAACTTTCCTATTAGGGGATTGTAAGACCGGACCGGCCCTTAGTAAGGTATGGTGGTGATAGGACTTGAAAAAAATCTTCGTTTTTATTTGAATAAAAGTTTAGAACCATGAGGGATTGTTATTGTTTTACAGGACTTGGAGAGCAAGGATATGGTTGAAGAATTGCGTCCTGAAGTTGTTTCTCAGACTGCCAAGGCTGAACCTCCCCAGTGTTTGTCGCTGGCTTGGTCAACAGACGGCCAGACTCTCTTCGCTGGGTATTCCGATAACACAATCCGTGTGTGGCAAGTGTCCGTATCGGCTCGCTAAGGCTGCCGGCTGTATTACCATTTATGTACAAGTTTTATGATTAAACGATAAATAAACATCTGAAAAAGAATTCATGTTTAATTACCTCAAACTCCTTCTCTTGAGCTTAGTTAGATTGAACTTCAGCATATTCGTTTTTCTTTGTAGTAGATGTCTTAACAGTCAACACAACTGCTTGCACTGCATGAGTAGCTTGTCTTGCATTAATTACTCTCATGTCTGAATGCAGTGCAAGTGAGGACCTAGTAGCTGTTTGGGGCTTTACTCTGTGGAAGGGATATGCTAATGTGTTTTAGTTCACTTTTACAGTAGTAATTGAAATTATATATAATGAAGACTACATGGCCACCTGAGCTAACAACTTTGATATGTAATTACTAATTAGGTACGTCTTTTAACTATTGAGCAATGTTTTTTTATCGTCAAAACGTTAAATATGAGGGGTTGGAATTAATTCTGAACTAAATCGATGGAAATACCTTATGTAGTTTTCAAAAATATATGTTCACTGATTTAGCATCTAACACGCAAAAAAGCGTATCTAGTGATCATCAGTGAGTCATTCTTTGTTAGCAATTTATAATTTTTGTAGTTGTTGCTAGAGCCATTTGTGGTTAGTGTTAAAACATGTCTTTTAAATGCAGCAAGTGGGCTCAAGATTTGTTTGTGGGGATCCCAGCCTTCTGATTATGCTTGCCTGATCCCTCTAGATCAGTGGTTCTCAACCTTTTTTTAGTCGAGGCACACTAGGTAAGAATGGGAAAATCAGGCGGCACACTGCCATTTTTTTACTTCTCTATTGCATCAGGAGTGGATTTTATAATTTTGTATAGGAAACGGGACAAATTGTCTTCAGCAAAAATAACATATTTATTTGTCTCAGCTGCTTTGGCAAAGTTCCATTTCTATCAATAAATTGTCAATGGAGATCAGAATTCAAATGTAAATATATTTTATATTTAAATTGAAATATCAGCAAAAAAAACATGTTTAGCGTCAATGAGAAACTTGAGCCTTACCTGGGCGTGCGAACAAATCTCTTCAATCCTTGGCCGTATGGCCGACAGCGATACTCAAAGCTCATTGTCCACGGAAATAAGACGGTAACGTTTTTTTGTCGTTGCATGTGAGAGCCGAAAAGGTTTGCTCACAAGTGTACGTAGTTGAAAATGGCAGCAAAATCGACAAGGGAATTCTTGATTTATTTCGATCCAAAAATGATTTTGCGGTAAGTCAGCAAACTTGTTTCTCAAACATCGATCGGTGCGTATAGTGATAAGTTCTTCTTTCACTACAGCAGATAGATCGCTAATATCGGTGGAGTAAGAAAAGGGGTCCCTACCCAGCCGTACTTGGAGACATAACGAGAGGGAAAGTATCGCGCCATTTTACTTTTCAGGGTTTCTAAGTGGCTAGAAATTTTTATCCCGGTTATTTCACCTGTTGGATCGATGTCATTTGTCATGGAAACATCCCCAAATCACCACTTTTCACATTTTCAATCCACAGAGTAAGTTTTTCACAAAACCTGTGTAATTTATCTGACAATGTAAGAACATTTCTTGTAGTCTTGTGGCAGTATTAAACTTGTTAAGTTGAGTAAATATGTTAGTCATATATGCAAATAATCTGGTATCTGGACAGTTGAAAACCAGAGTTGAGTAGTAACTTTTTGAAAGTAACGCGTTACTTGTAACGCGTTACTTTTTCGGTAACTTTTAGGCTAACTAGTTACTTTTTCCTCGACAGTAACTTTTAACGTTGAAAGTTACTATTGATAAGGAACTTTAAAAAAAAAATGAAAAGTTACTTTTGAAACAGCCTATGGTTTTTTAAATGTACCAACAGCAAAATACTCGTATTGCGGCTGTTTCAGGTCAAAAATCTTCGACCCCCCCCCCCCCCCCCATTCCTAGAATTCATACATAACTGTATCCTTTGGAAACCAACCCGGCTAAATAGGTTGAATGGGAACTGAGTGACAACCAATAAACATAAGTGGATGTTATTTCTTTGTGTGAGCAACACTGCTTTGCTAGGACCTCACACTATTATCGAAGGTGGCCGGCAGACGTTATAGTTCGTAGTAGTATTTGGGAAATGGATTAGTGGATGTATTATTGTAATAAACGTAGCATGCTGAATGTTTGATGGCCGTGAAAACTTTAACGCGCTTAGGAGGTATATATCACCACTAGTAAGGTATATATCAATATTCAATATTAAGATTCATATTTTACTAAGTAAAGTAGGTTAGTAAATGCTTTGTACGCCATTATACGAGACCGTACGTCTGACGATGTTTCAATAAATCTTTTCAGGTAAGAAGTAGCATTTTGTAATTTTTTTAAACTGCCACTTCCCATCACAATTTCCTAAAAGTAACTTTTAAAGTAACTTTTAATTTTCAAAGTAACTTTTAGTTACTTTTTCCAACAAGGAACTTTTAACGTTTAAAAGTTACTTTTAAAGGCAAGTAACTTAACTTTTTAAAAGTTCCTTTTTAAAAGTAACTTACGCAACTCTGTTGAAAACAATAAATTAAGTTAAAATAATTATTAAATTTGCAAATTTTCGCGGCACACCGGTTGAGAATCACTGCTCTAGATGAAGAAGAGTCGTGATAGTGATGGCCTATGGCCATGGGTATTTGACATTTGTCTTAATCAATAGAAAATCTGAGTTTGTGATGAAACAAATAGATATGGTTTCTGACTACCCAATGTCATCACTATTGTACTTGACCATACTAATTATTTTGTACTTCCCTTTTGAGTTTGACTGCCGACCTAATTTCTTCGTTTACTTTTTAAAATATCTATCACACACCCATCCATCTCAAATTACATTAAATTGTGGCAGGAGGTATAATGTAACATGTACCTTCAGTCTTAAGTAATAATACAGTATGTGATGTGTCATTTGTGACATCCTTAATTTTCAAATTGTATATTTACTCGTTTTTGACAGCAAGTACTACCCAACCCTGCTCAATTACATTTATGATTGTGGGATAATAAGACAGCAAGTACTATACCTACCCAACCCTGCTTAATTACATTTATGACTGCGGGAAAATAAGAAGAATTTGATAAATTTGGTTGCAACAGCAAACCCCAAGCTGACCCGGCACATAATTTATGTCGATCCAAAATCGGCCTGCTCGGGCATTGCATTGGAGCATGAATTTGGGAATAAGAAAATTATGCACCCTGAATGATGATGCATATTGTTTTATTGAAACGGTTCATGAAGTAAAAGCAGTCATTTGGTTGTCACATATATTGTCAAGCCCAATTTAGACAGTTCAATGTTCCGCTTAAGGGTAAAGGCATTGAGTTTAGATAAACTCAATGGTAAAGGGTAGTCTCTACGTCAAAAACCGCAGAAAATGTTCATTATTAAATTATAATCGAAAATCTAAATCAGCAGCGCACTTTTCTTTGGTAAGTCCTACAGATTGAATAAAATATTATAACCATAAGCGTAGTATTTTGATTATAATTCAATAATTAGTAATAAAATTAGTTTTTTATAAAAAAACATACTGGTTATAATATAAGTCACGACTTAGAGCATTCAATGTGTAGGGCTTACTAAACCTCAGTGCGCTGTTGATTCAGATTTTCAATTTTGAAGCCCATTCTTGTGATATAATTTTAAAATGAAAATTTTGAGCGGTTTTTGACGTAGAGGTATCCTTCCCTGTTAATGTTCATTGAATTCAAGGACAAAAAAGCATCACATAAAGAAGAGTATTGTTGTGTTTTATTATCTATGTATATATTGAATATTGATGCTTTTTTGTCCTTGAATTCAAGGAACATTGAACAGAACATTGAACCGTCTAAATGGGGCTTTAGATACAGATATGTCAATGGTTTTAGTGGAACCACAGATAAAGATGTAACTATGTGTATTTGTCTATTTGAGCATTACACAAAGACATGCAAAAATAACAACTTTCTTCAGTGATGGATCAAACTTTTCCTGCATCTTCTTTCAATGTTACAGTTCGATTGAATAACATTTTCTGAGGTGTGCTCTTGGGATCGACAGAGAAAAATCCAATTCTTTCAAACTGGAACTTGTCGTACACTTTTGCCAACAGAAGAGACTTATCGCCATATGCATTCAAGATTTTTAAAGAATCCTTGTTACAATCGGACAAGAAGCCACCAGGAACCTCGTTGGAGTCTTCAGGATTCTTGTGAATAAACAGCCTTTCATAGAGACAGACTTCAATCTTGATAGGCTTTGAAACCCAATGTATGAAAGCCTTAGGTTTCTCAGCAGTGTTACATGGCTGGCACACAACTTCTACTTCTTTGATTAAATTATTTCCGTCTTTCACAACCTTGGTCACAGAGACAACATGGCCAGCATGTCTGAGGCCCACTGCTTGGCCCACGGCAAGTCTCCGGTATCCCTGATCAGCAACCTCTTTGAAATCGCTCTGTTCAATGAATAAATCAGGACCAAACGGCACACAGTGTGTTCCCGAAGAAGGGTCATTGGGAATATTAGGCACTTCTATTGATATCACAACTGGGTAGGGGAAGTTAACAATTTTAATCTTGAGTGGCTCCATCACGACCATTGTTCGAGGAGCAGAAACATTGAGAATGTCTCTGACACAAGCTTCCAGCATTTGAGGGTCAACAGTTGCTTGAGCTCCAGTTACACCCATCTGTGCACAGAAGTTGTTGATTGCTTCGGCAGGAAATCCTCGCCGACGTAATGCAGTCAATGTGAACAGACGTGGATCGTCCCAATCGCTGACCACTTTCTCCGATATCAGCTTTGCAATCTTGCGCTTGGAGACGACGGTATAGTTGACATTCAACCGTCCATATTCCCACTGAACCGGACAGTAGATATCCAAAGCATTGCAAAGCCAGTAATACGAAGAACGTCTTGATTGGAATTCTTTAGTACATAACGAATGAGAGACGTGTTCGATAGAATCACACAGACAGTGGGTGTAGTCGTAGGTGGGATAAATGCACCACTTGTCTCCCGTTCGATGGTGTGGAAAGAACTTTATTCTGTATGCAACGGGATCCTGCTTCCCCTCTTCCAGAGTGATCTTCATGCGTAATGTCGCTTCTCCTTCGTTTACCTTGCCATTCTTCATGTCTTCAAAGAGTTGGAGGTTTTCGCAGACGGGACGATCCCTCCAACGCGACGGAGGGGGATTGAAACCTTTCATTTCGTCTTGTGTCTGGTGGCACACATAAGCAAGACCCTTCTTGATTAGCACAATTGCCCACTGATAAAGCTGGTCGAAATAGTCGGACGAGTGGGTCACTTTGTAGGGTTTATAGCCCAGCCATTCAACCATCTCCAAGATTCCAACAAAGAATTTCTCTTCCTCTTTCTCCGGATTTGTATCATCGTACCTCAAGTAGCACACACCGTCATAAGCAGCAGCATATCCAAAATTAATGTTGATGGCCTTGGCATGGCCAATGTGTAAAATACCATTAGGTTCTGGTGGAAAGCGTGTATGTACCTTTCCACCAGTAATTTTCAAATGCTCATTTAATAAATGTGTTGTATTTGGCGTTATCACATAGCCATCTGTCTTAAAGTTTTCTCCTGGTTTATGAAAATGAGCCTTTGTTTTCAGCATTTCACTTATGGTAACTGCTTGTCCAGTTCCAGTTATTACTTGGTTTGATAAATTAGATTCTGTTGTTTGTTTAGCTACTTTAGGTTTCTTTTTATCCTGTTTGGAAGGAGGTGCCAGATCATCAACTGTCTTTGGCCCTAACAATTCTAAAACTTGGAGGTCAACTTCATGTTTAAGACCTTTGCCATCTGCCCACTTCAATTGAGTTCTCGCCTCTTGTAGTAGAATACCCACGTTGAAGCGGTACCTTTTCTCAATCAATTCATTCTTATTTTGAGCAATAAGCTTCTCTACAACTTGTTCAATTTGTTCAGCAGTCACACACATTCCCACACCACAAGATTCTTCAAAAGCTCCTACGTTGATGTCCACTTTATTTGCCTTCGCTTGTGAGAGCAAATATTCCAAAGCAGCATCAATTTGCAGAGTAGAATTGATTTTCCCGGATGCGATATATTTCACTACAAAGCCAATCTTGTCACTGATTTGAACTTTAATTTTTGTGGCTAAATGATATAGCAACATCCCAATGTCCTCTACTTTGGCATCACATTTCTGAGCCTCAAGGAAAGCTCTAGATAAATTTGATGTGAGAGTATCATTCTTCAACGTTTCCTGTGACTTCTGTTCACTGAGACCCATGGAAACAAACCGATTCAGCAACAATTCTGAAGATGCCATTGCTGCTGTAAAGAGTTAAAGGGAAAGGCATAAGACGAAATACAGCTTTGAACCTGTCAAAACTTCAGACACCTATCACCACTTCGTTTAATTTTACTACACTAACCTACACTTCACACTAGTGTTAAAACTGATAGTAAAAGTAGGCTTCTTTGGGACTATATACGGAAATGAGCATGCATAGGCATGTGCTTCAAAAACTTAAAACAATCGTCAGCTACTCCTCCCTTCTGCCAGTTTACCATGCCCACTTCCATTCTATCCTATCATATGGTATCCTTTTTTGGGGCTCATCTCACCATTCTAATAGAACATTCATAATTCAAAAAAGAGCTATAAGAATTCTGGCAGGTATCTCCCGACGCCAGTCTTGTAGGGAACACTTCACCAGGCTTCGGATTCTAACTCTTCCTTCCACCCTTATCATGTCTGCAGCTGTATTCGTTCGTGCCAACGCAGACCTTTTCCCACTCAGTACTTCATGCCATTCCCACGAAACTAGATCTAGATCTAATATCTTTTACAAGCCCTTTAACCTTCATTCATTCAAACATAGCCCCCAATACCTATGCATGAAAATATACAATCATCTACCGCAATCTACAAAACGATCAGCATCATTACCTTCTTTCAAATACAAACTAAAATCTTTCCTATTAACTAATACATTATATAACCTGGATGAATTCTTTTCTTTCTCCACTGCCCAATCCATGGATTAAAATGATGTTGCATAGTCCTACTATAAACGTTAATTTTAGCTTTCTTAAATACCTAGGCCTATTACCTATATCATTTTATGCCTGGTTTGTTGTGTACCATTAGTTTTAAGATATCTTTTATATTGACGATGTCCATACATGTATTATGTATATGTCTACGGACGAAATAAATTGAAATTGAAATTGAAATAGGCCTACCATAACCTCAAAACGTTAGTAGGTTAGGGCTAGTAGATCCATTGTTTTTGTGGTGTGTGTAACGTGTAGAAAAAAATCGTTTTATTATTCTGGGTGAAGTGTAGCAAATCAGGTGTAAAAGCCTAGTAATACACTAAACGAAATAGAATAATAAAACGAACTTATGGATTTGTGCCTAGATGATGTAATTACCACCAGTACTTTCGTGCTCTGCCTACTAACAGGTGAACAGGACAGGACTACAAAGTACAAACAAAAACAAACTGGCCAACATGGTTTCGTTCGAGTCGAGCTGGTTTCGAGTGGTTTCGAGCCCATGTAGATAAGAAAAAGAAAATGATCAGATTAGCCAACAAAACAATACTTAATTACGCAATTACGTGCTAACTGTAGAGTATGCGTACATTAATGGTTATTATTATCTTTAGAGGAAATTTGTTATGAATTGAAGACAGGAAAATGTTTTCACTAGGTTTTGTTATGAGAAGGGTTTAGTCAACGAGCTCGATAGGTGTAGCAGTGATTTTTATTAGACTGGTCATCCTGACCATTTGACAACTGCGAAACAATAACAAACATGGCTAACCGTGTTGTGAAGTTTTGTATTTCTCGCAGGCCAATATTTTGCGCAAACGTATTACCATCGATATGGAAAACGTCAAGCCAGTAAGTCAATTTGAACCATTTATATATAATATTCCAGGTTTATATTCAATATTAACATTTCGTTGTTTTTATTGACAGGTTGTACAAAACGCCTATCGGGGAATACCACTCCTGTGTAACAGCAGGACCTACTCCGCAACTGCTTCTCAGGAAGGAAAGAGCGTCCACAGCGTTTGTTCAACAGAGGAATATGTTCATACAGACTCAAGAAACGCCAAACCCAAATAGTCTGAAATTTATTCCTGGCGTGAAAATTATGGAACCGGGACAAACATTGGACTTTCCAACAGGACAGTCTGCATATTGCTCACCTCTAGGAAAACTGCTCTTTCGAATAGAAGGAGTCAAGTCTGTGTTTTATGGCCCAGACTTCATAACTGTTACGAAGGTCTGTTCATATTGTTGGCTGTGGCCTTAAAGCCTAGTGCCTAGTAGTGTGAAACCTACATGACAGCACGTTTTAGCTGATCCCATTGAGAATCTGTCGAGAAAACTCGTATTGGTAACTGGGTAATTGTACAGTATTGCTGATCGCGTTTCGTACTCACTTTTCGTGGGATGTCAGGCAGCTAGGCCAGAATCGACCAAATACAATAACCCCCCCTAACCTCGGGCAAAGTCACTTTCGAGCGCAAATTGGTTAGGGGGGGTTATTGTATCTGGTCGATCTTGGCCTAGGCCTAGCTGCCTGACATCCCACAAAAAAAAGTGAGTACGAAACGCGATCAGCGATACTGTACAATTAGTCAATTACCCAGCTCACAATCGAGCCTAGGCTACTTGATTTCTTAAAAAAACAAACAAGCTGTAGTGGTTCCTGGGCCTCGACCTGTACTTGTGTTACAGGCCAGCTCAGTAACTATAGCCTGGCTTAGGCCTACAAACGTTGACACCATAGTATTGCTTGAATTACAATTAACAACATTACTTTTATTCAACTAAACTAGGCTAGCATGCAATTATAATTTTTGTGGCTGAGATCCCCTTGTGTCCTTGTCACTTGAAACATCTTTTCTAACCTAGGCCTATCTCTTCTCTTCCAAACTCACCTAACCCAAGACCTTTCTTCATACGTAGTTGTTACGTCTCTTCCCTAGACCTCCCACATAGGGTACATTCCGAAACCTCCTGAAAATGATGGGGTTCCAGCATCAGGTAGCACGTCCTAGCGTCACATTTTGTCAAGTGTTTCGGAACGCCTGTAAGCGAAAAGATGGAGGAAATGCGCGCTAAAAATTTGTAATGAAATTAAAAAAAAACAATATTCTGATCGTTTCCCAATAATAACAAATACGACATGAAAGATAATACAACCCTGCAACGTGTGGTATAAATAACGGTCAAATTATATAATTCCTGACAATTTGATGAGCTTTTAAATTATTGCATTTTGAAAACGCCGCCATGATTTGTGAACGCTGGCAGATGCCCTCCCTCGAACCGGCTGGCGTTTCATGATGCTGAATATGCTGGCGCAGGAAATTATGGAACGCCCAGCCTATGATATTGTTATGTACCGAATTCACGCGCCGATCCACCCTTGTCTCTACCACCCTGGTACGGGACTCGAACCCATGTTCAGGTCGGCTGTCACAAGGTTTCACTGGGGACGTAACCCTCTCTTGACATACGTGAACTCGTACATTTGGGATCGTTGCTATGTCTGAGGAAGGCCGGGAGACTAGGTACTTAAATCAACAGTCCTGGGTTCAAACATCGAGGAACCGTACATTTATTATGTTACACAATAGACAATAGACATTCATCCTACCGTGGCAAAGACGTGGCGTACCGATCTTTATCTATCTCCCTCTAATCTACTACTAAGGAGTCACACTACCTTGGTTGGCTTTCGCCTCGTCCGTTCGTCCCTCGTGACTCCTTGGTTCGTTCCTCGGGGATAGTCCTTGTGCCCCATGGCACCGCCGGTCGCTCTCGCCCGTCCTATCTTCATGCGCTCACATGTGCGTCCATCCTCAACGGCTCCTCCAACCGGTCCCCCCCGAGACTCACCACTTTTAATCCACCTCGACCGTATCACGTCACCTTCCCCCCCTTTAACCCCCTCTTTGGCTTGTGCTAGCTGCTCATGTCTATAATCACCAATCAACCTTCATGGTTCGACCCCCCACTCAAGCCAAAAAGCAAGAGAGGGGCTCAGACCAAACTCCTAACAATCCAACTTGGCCCTCCCAAAACCCCTGACACAGCAAAGTTACCAAATTACTTGTATGACCATTATGCTGTGTCAGTATTCTTATGTTAGTATTGTTGCCCTAGATTGATGATTACACAATAGCCAGCTCAGCACCTACCTGATTGTGATCAAAACAGAGTGTTGTTTACCCATGTCACAATCAAGTAGAATAAAACACGACAGTGAAGGAATCCAGTGTGAAAATGAATAAACTTCTATTTTCACACTACAATATTCAGGAGGTTACGGAGCGGCCTCAGCATGGAAATGGCATATTCAGCTAGTTTCGGAACGTACCCATAATGTATTCCCCACTTTCTTTCTACCATAATCGTCACCTACCTCCATTCAAATTTTCCTTCTCCTAATTACTCTCCTAGTGGCTTGCCTCTACACTGCCTCTAATATTACATACCTACTTATTAATTATAGGTATTGAATGATTATTGAAAGAAAATTACAAAATTAAATAATGATGTGGCTTTGCTTATTTAAATAAGATTTTGTTTTCTTCTAGTGGGTATGAAGTAATATGAATAAATGTTCTTTTTGCCTGCCCTTGCCCTAGAATAGCCTCTTCTTCCACACTCCTTAATAGCTAACTGTATATAACTCAATTATCTACTTTTTTTTAGGTGGATGAAGATGTGGAGTGGCGCATATTGAAGCCAGAAATTTTTGCCACAATAATGGACTTCTTTGCAAGTGGTTTACCATTACTAACAGAAGCACAGCCTTCCTCTGATACAGGTAACCTGTTCACAAAGTCTACTTGATCTGTTCATTTTATCAACATTTTTCATTTTCGACACACAACCAAAACCTAGCTCTCCTACCTTAGATGACAGCTGTATAGGATATGGTTGCCAGATTTCACAATCTCCATAACAGTACAATAAAAATGGATCCCCCCTCCCCCCACCCACCTTTAATTCAGTGCTGGAGGAAAACTGTGTATAAGAGATTAGGGTTTTTACAATGCAATTCGCACCAACAATAGCGATTGATGCCTGATGGGACTTTAAAAATCATCATTCAACATTCATAAAAATAATGCTGATGTCATGCTGGTGCTATCTGCGAAATAGATAAAACGCCAGCATAAAACTTCAATCCCCTTCTCTTCTACATTTGTGGTAAGTTGTTTCCAGAACTACGTAAGAGAGTAAGAGTACATTAAAAATAGTTTTTTGTTTTGTTTAGAGATTTTAGACGATGACGATGAAACTGTTCAAATGATCAAGGAGTTGCTTGATACAAGAATCAGACCCACCGTACAGGAGGACGGAGGAGATATTGTATTTATGGTAAGGTTTACTTGTTCTAAATTCAGAATTTTCAGTGTGTGGTTGTGGTAGGCCTGCTCTTGTACAACATGCTAGTAATGATCGAGTTAAAAGACTCTGACTAGGTAGCCCTAAATATGTATAGTTCTCTTTTGCTCCTACCACTTTAATAATTCTTGTGTGTAATCAACCGTGTTTCAGGGATTCGAGGACGGCATTGTGAAACTTAAAATGCAAGGCTCCTGTTCAAGTTGTCCGAGTTCAATCGTTACCTTGAAGAATGGCGTTCAAAACATGTTGCAGTTTTATATTCCTGAGGTTAGTCTTGTTAAAGAATGATAACCTCTGATGGAAGCCATAAGCAGCGTCCATGCCAAGTAAAATGTACAATCGTCAGGTTATCACGTGAAAAGCAGCCTACAGTTTGCATTCCAATGTTTGTTCGCAGGTGTTGGCTGTGGAACAAATTGAAGATGAAATGCAAATAATTACAAAGAAAGAGTTTGAGGAATTTGAAAAGAAACGGAAAGCTCTGGAAGAACAAGATTCTACTACCGCAAAGGTGTAACTGTAGAACATTGGCTGTAGTTGATGTGTGAACTAAAAGACTTGCCATAAGTAACCTAGATTGTTCCAATTGGCTATATCGACAAGATGAGAGTTTGCTGAAATAATGTAAGATGCAATGATTTTAATAATTAGTTAATTACCTATGAGCTGCTCATAAACAAGATCGAATTACGAGAGCCAATAATGTTTGTATAGTGTTGTATCAGGGCAGTCTTTGAATTTATGGTGTTGTTTAGTTTGTAGTCTCGTTTCAACATGATCTACTTTAGTAGCTGGAAGAATGAAGTTTGATTTGACTTCTTAGCTTTAGAAATCAAGTGTGATAACTTTTAAGGAGAGTAGATGTAAGTAGATGAGTGTACATACTGAAATACTATTTATTTGTGGAATATAACCATTTTGCAGATGCTCTGATATAAAATATCTCAGAATTGTATTGTTATTTAGTTATGTTTACTGACTGATAAAACGAAATGTATGATATATGGATTATGTTATTAATGAGTTATATTGACTTATTTATTTACATTTAGCAAAGAAGATGTTTTTAATCCCTCCTAGGCTATATGATAACAAAGCTGAGAAAAATCTTTCAGTATCATTCCCCTAGGCTGTTGATGCAAACGTAGCTAGTACTGGTACGTGTTTATATTTAAAGGTACTTTCAAAAAATATATTAAGATTTATCAATTCAATAATAATAATAATAATAATAATCAATAGTCCAAGACGAACCACAAACTGTGGCGAGACGAGGTGCTCAAAGGGCCGGACAAATCATGGTCAAGAAAAGTGGCAACAGCGCAGTTTCGGCTGGCCACAGGACACGATGTCCTGCAGCACCACTTGAGTCGATTTCAAATAACAAAGGAACCAGCAACTTGCAAATTATGTACATTAGGTTTTCAGGACAGAGCACATCTCCTCAGCTGTGCCGCACTTAAATCTGACATTGACGCCCTGCCAAATAACCTGAGCGGGCCAGAGAAGGAAGCACATATTTATTGGATAGCTAGGAAGAAAAATGATTGAAAAATCAAACTTTTGGCATAAGATAAAAAAAAAAAAAAATAATTGAGAAGGCTTGCTTGGAGTGAAAATTTTGGTTTAAAATACAATGGTTTAAAATATTTTTCTTGAACAAATGTTTTTTCATAGTGCCAGACATCTGTTTTTTTTTCTTTTCGGTTTCACCACTATTTTCATTCCAATTTCACTGGCATAGTGGCCATGACTGGTCGCAAGAGATTTTATGTTGGCTTTGAAAAAAAATACACCTTCGTGTTCCATAATATCTGCCATTGTTGCCAAAATAAAATGAGGATGTGAAAGTGAAATGTAAAGCGGAAAGCCCGAATCATCGCTCTTCCATTGCTATTCCAGCTCTCTGTTCATGTCGTCATTATTGGTGTTGTAGTTTGTTAACTTCAATAAATATGGTGCGTTATTTCAAATGCTGCCCTTTCAGATGAAATAAAACCATGCCAATTATATTTTAATAAATAAAATAACAATGTCTATGAAATACATTAGTTTTCAAATGTTTGTAATTCGTTTGATGCAGTTAGTTCTTATGCATCTATGTTTTTGCCAAATGATTGCTAGCTTAAAAATGCTGAGCAAACTTTTGGGTTTTGGTCAAGTATAGTTCAGTTTGCATGGCATCATAATTAATAATTTAGGTCGATCATAGAAAGCAAATTGATGCAATAGGAGCTGGATACAGCCAGGAACATATTCTAGATTTTTTGTGAAATCGGAGGGGGGGGGGGACACCAGCGTCACAGGGAAAAAAATGTAGGCTAAAGGTTTTGTTTGTGACTAAAAGCGATTTTAGAGGAACGTACAGGAACTGTCTGTCTTTGAGGAAATCATTGCAATTTCGTTTTATTGCAATATAAACAAACATGCGCCAAAAATACATACATAAGCATAATACATGACCACCCATACATTATATATCTACAAAATTACGTATGAGTGAACATTGTCTCTCGCTCGCGTAGTCACTGAACGAACTGAAAAGCGTGCGTACATTCTCTGACGTCACCGGTGGGACATATGCCACGACCCACGTCATGGGCAGACGTCCCCGTTGTTACGCGACGGATAGTAAGCATTCGGCCAGTCCACGGACGATCCTCGGTAATCGGCATTGTCTATTTAACCTTTATTGTTGAGCGAAAGCTTTCCGTACCCATCTCACATTGAATTGAATGTCTACTTCACGTGTATTGTTATGTGTTACATTTTGCTCCAACTCGTGCTCGTATCCACTGATTCAAACTTTGGAAAAGAATCTTTTAGCAATTTTGAAGAAGGGGGCTCAGGAATATCTTGTTTCTCCCCGCAAAATATTGTCGACGAGATGGCGTTGTTTCTTGACGCAATTTGGACTGAATTTGTCCGTTGCTAATCTTGCACATCGCGTGTGCTGTCATTTAGTGTAAAGTCTTCTCTGTCAATTTGGTAAAGCCACTCCTGGTAAAGTTGCATAGATTTATTACTGCGAGGAAATCTATGAAATGACAAATGCATCCCTGGCGAAGCCTGGTATGTTACACCCATATACGCAACATGTAGCTACCATTATAAAAATATCAAAATCTACACGTGAGTTGCGAAGGGTTCAGAGAGAGCACAGCTGATCAGACCTTCCCCACCACTGACGCCACGAATGTGGCAGAAAGTAGTAGCAACATTTGCATTGCGGTACACAATCCCAAACGCGTAATTGAAGGAAATATCAAAAGATTTTTAAAATGTTATTCGGCCTTTGATGTTTCGGACACAATTTTGATATTTTGGATTTACGTCTCGTCACACCAAAATATGTTCGGCGGAAACAGGAGTCGATAAAGAAGTTTGTCCATTGGGGGGGGGGGGGGGGGGGTGAGAACTTCTCTTGTTTCGTTTCGGCGCTATTCAGGTGCGCTACTCATGTTTTAAACAATACTAATCGAGACGATGATTAAAGCCGGAAACATGATATCCATGTCCAAGCCATGGGATTCGAACCTGGATCACAGGGACCGTGGTTTACTAGACCAACGTCACCGCGGTCAACTATGATGGGTTTTCATGAAAGAAATAAGTAAAAGGCGAGGCTCTTTTAAAAAAAAATATTTTTAATAACATCTGCTTGCGTGTTTTACCGAACAAAATGAAGTATGCATCACGACCACACGTCTAATAAATATACAGTGCCAATCAATTTTAATATTGATGCAACGAATATGTGACTGAAAACAATTCGAACATACGCACGCACCTATAACCTCGCGAACTCTTTGAGTTCCATTGAGCCACATACATATCGTCGAAGTGTGGGCGCAGTGGAACATGGGGTCGCCCCCCCCCCCCCCCCCCTCCCCGTGCCCAGAAAAAAATAAACGAGACTCGAGAGGGCAAAAGGCGTTCAAAGCGTCATATGAATATGTTTTATTTATTTATTTATTTATTTATTTATTTATTTATTTATTTATTTATTTATTTATTTATTTATTTATTTATTTATTTATTTATTTATTTATTTATTTATTTATTTATTTATTTATTTATTTATTTATTTATTTATTTATTTATTTATTTATTCAGGATTTAAATACAGCTATACAGCCATTTTACATTAAACCTTCAAACGTAACATTATAACATTATACTTTTTTTTTTTTTTAATTCGACTTTGGTAAAAAGGTTTCTGGCGGCTGGGGATTTTACCCCAGGTCTTATGCACCTATTTGGGATGTTCACTCCCCCCCCCCCCCAGCCCCCATCTACCGCAATGTGACCTCCTACGTACGCCACAGCCATCATACCTCTACTGCTATGCGCCAGTACTCCTTGCATCGTTGGCGTACATCAGGTGGCGAATATAGTACATCACCTTTTAGCCATGCCCTTGAAGTCTCGAAAGTTTGGCAGTGGCGTACTGGCGTAGCAAACCCCCTTTATTTAGTGGGAATAAACTGTTTGAATATAGATGGCTCTGTCGTCATTTGTGGCTCTGTTGTTGAAGGGAGATATTACCTGGCCATTGAATGAACCAAAGCGTAAAACCAATTTCAAATTTGACACCGCGCGGTTGATTTGGAAAGACGATGCATATCCAAACTTTTGTAAGACACACGATCGAAATGAAACGTAATATTTAGGGGTAATGACTAATGAATATAAACTTCGGAACAAGATATGCAATTCTAGCATACCTACTGTCTACATCGTGATAGCATTTTAGCCCACCGAGTTGAGTAGGGAAAATTGTAACAAAATATAAATACAATTTTATAAACACAATTTTTAAATGCTTATATTCCGAAAGTTGAATTTTTTCATAGATCTTCTTGATCAATTCCCATGCATGGTAATGTATTTGCGAAACGTATTCCTTAATCCTTCGTCGAAGCAGCTTCGACCCACATTCCTGGCTCTGGGTAGAACATATGGGTAGTTCTGCTTTACGAGGCGACTGAAAGAGCCGTCGTTAGTTAAGTGCGTCGTTAAATGTTAACACCCATCAGTGACCCTCACCCATTTTGTTGTTATTGTTGGATTCTACTACTGTATTAATTAATTAATTAATTTATTTATTATCCTTCAGTGTAAATCATTTGAATTAAATGCTCAAAACAAATGGCATGGTTTAAAAGTCTAGATTCTTTCTTTATGTGCCACAATAAAAAATGAACGAGGAGGAAAAGTGAATCGATCTATTTAGTTGTTACATTGTTTCTACACACGGCATCGCCTCTATGGTAATCACGTAACAAGAACGACGGTGGAAAGTAAAAATACACCTTGCGCGCCCTATATCGAATGTTTACCTGTGTGCATACGTGCCTCCCAGCAGGTTACCGGTAGGAAGGATGGAAATTGCAAGATAGAGTGAGGGGAAGGGGAGGGGGAAGTAGTTCTATGCGAGGAAAAACCTTGAATAAACTCTATGGATCGACGTAGTTGAGAATCGAACATAAAACCAAATAACCGTGCTCTCTTTAATTGTCTGGCAATCAGCCGTTCCCAAGAATAGATTTTGTACAGTGTATTTGCTAAATTTGCCTCCTCAACTTTGTGGGATATATTCGTGCTATGATTATGTTATCATTTTTGATTAGAAATCATTGACCTTTCAGTTTGCAAATAAAACATGACGGTATGATAAAGCGATTATAGTAGACGTTTCTCTGCTATCTACGAATAGGCCTTAGTAATAAACATAAACAATACACAATAGTTGTTATTCAAACAGACACACAATAGAACATGTTTCATCAAAACAATTCATTGAAGTAACAATTTTGTAAGTCGTGGCTAAATAAACTTATTTCTTATCGGCTATTAAATTCGCATCACTAATATAAGAATTATTTGTTATAACAAAAAGCTACGACATAAATATTAAAGGAGTAGGTTTAAGGGTTGACAAGTAATGTTAGAGGAAATGTCCAAGGTAAACATGTTAATTGACCTGAAATTCTATAGAAACCTTCATTTTCAATCTGGCATTTATCCAAAACGTTCTTCAATAGCGGATCACACCAGCATCCTCACTATAGGTGAAAACTGCGTTAATAACTCGGGCATGAACTAAAAACAATGTTATAAATTAGGGAACCAAATGATTGAACCGGTTCGCTCAAGGTTAGATTAGGTTTGCCAATTGCAGCCTGGCCTTTGAACTAATCATTTGAATATTATGTAGACTCAACATCGAACACGTGCCAGTTATGTGTACGTCAGCCCACGTACACAACGTCTATTTGTAGGTTAAACTGTGTGACGCCAATGTTGTTGACATAGCTGGAAAAGAAAAAAGTTGTTGATAATGTAACATAATGTATGTTATTGACTTAATTGTTGCTAAGAATAATGCGCGGATATGGGAAACGGGAACGGTAGCCTATATAGCCTACGCAGTATGGAAAGGGCATGACTAGCAGTCAGGAAGTGTATTTACAAAACGAAACAACAAGAAAACAAGAAAAACTGCTCAAATCAAGGACACGGTATATATTAAAATAAATGTGTCCTAATTTTCCAATTAATTTTCGACGCTGACTACCTTTCGATATCATTTTCATTTAGTAATAACATGAAAAACAATAGTTCAGTATCAATCATTTTGTTGTCGGTATTTTTATTGTAGACGTAATCTCCTTGAGCCGAAGGTGTATGACAACAGAATGTTTATCGCGACAACCTTGAAGGATACAGTCGCGCCAGAAGCCTATTACGCAGTTTAGAGGTTCCATCTGAAACGAGTTGGATGTACTACGCTAGTGTTTTACCAACCGTTCAAATAGATCTTCTATAACGAATAAATAATTCAAACAAAGTAGTATTACGCTATTTTAATATTGTGTTTTAAGTTATGAAGAAATGACATTTTTAAATTCGGTTCAAATTTAATATATTTTTAATTTATTTTTGTTTATGCAAAAGGGTTTTGTTTTGAGCAACGCAGTTGACTACACGCTGCACGTAAAGTGCTTGCTTGTTTATTTCGGGAAGGGAATGAGTTGGGTGTGAATACGTGCCGTAGAAAGACAGTCTACCGAGTGAACAAAGAGTTTGCACGTGGTGGGGAATTAATTAATTGTTGGTTTGTCAAATAAGTGTGATGTCTGCATCGCCTATTGCCCGGCAGGCTACACAATGCCAAAGCATCCCCTCTAGACGGGTGCTAATAAACGACCCTTCGCAGCTACCGAACGACTACTCGACGACCCCTGGGGGTACACTCTACTCAACCACACCTGGAGGTAAACAAGCACCTGCATGTTTGTTATTAGTTTTTCTTGTTGTTGTATGAATCATGAATCATGATTGTGTTCCAGCCATAATGTGCATCGAGCTACGCATTTCCATACAACACGACGCACAACCGGGAGTGAAATAAGCATATTCCGATAATTTTTTTGTACAGTCTGGTCTAAACACTGCAGAACGTTTAAAATACTGGCCTTAGTCAAAAGGTGTAGGTCTATACTACTGTATTTTTAATAAGCTACAATACTAAAGTATGTTGGTATGCACAGACTGTACAGAGATTGTTGGTCTTGGAGTGTGGGTGGGTGACGCTGGGTGGGGGAAGGGGGGGGGGGGAGATGATACAACAGGCGTAGTCCCAGCACAGCTTATCAACATCAGCTGGCTGGCTGGCAAATTATTACAGCGAACAGCGAACTTCATGACGCGTGCTATTTATTTATTACATTATTCCAGGCGTAGCTCTGTATTATTTCTCCATGGGCTGGCCAACTGTAATACCATAAACTATTTTCTTGCTTGAAGATGTACTGTACCCTGGCAATAACATTTATGGTAATTTTGTAACATCATTTCTAATTTGTATTTCTATTTTACAAATTGACATAATATTTTGTAGTATAACAGGCAATTGTATAATGCGTATTTAAGTAGGACCTAATACTGTAAGCTATTTTTGAAAGGCATTTGTTGGATCAAAATATGTAGGCTACCTGGCCATGGGAACATAGTAATGGAACTATTTGAAATCTTAAAATGTCAAGTACCTACAAACATTAGGGTTTAACTTCATAATCCATATTATGTATTGGCTACCATCATTTCTTTAAAAAATACCAGTACCGGTACCTTAGAAATAAAAATAGCTGTGACTTGAAAATTATTAATTCCTCGATATGTACATTCAAGATTAGTTTGTTTTTCCAAGTCGATACAGAATTAATTCTTTCGTTTTTGCATGCTTTCTATCTTCAAAGCACAAGTATTATACTTATGCTTATAGCGCAAGTAGGCCTATATTATATGTATTTATATTTTCATTTTTTACCCCTTAACAGAGAGTGACAAAAAAAAACAGTACCTGTCCCAGTTAAAACCTATTGCCCACATTTTTTAAATGCGGGCATTTGATCTTAGTTGGATATCGCCATCGGTAGGTTGGCTGGCTTGCCATGCAATTCTGTATAATATAGTGGGAGGAGCACAATTTGGCTTCTCTGTCACATGTTCAATTTATTTACCCATTAGGCCTATACCCTCACAATTGCTAAAGCAATCATTCTCATATATAGGCTAAACATGAGAGATAAGTGTATTAACAATGTATTTATTTTTGAAGTTTTATCAGCAAAATTCTATTCTAGTACCTGTACCTATTATTAGTCAAACCACAAAATATACCATAATATTATCTAATCTAAAAGATACTCCTTGGAACATCCTTTCAGTTCATTTTATCTTCCATTTAATGAAAATTAAAATGAGAATGATTATTTTTAACACTATTTTTGTCGTAAAGCGTTATAAAAATTAATACCTGGTCTTGAGCAAATGAAGTGCAGCCCATCAACCATAGCATGTCCAGTGGATGTCACTACAATATACATTAGTGGATCATTGTTCACAGCTACACAAAGCATTACATGTATGCATAATATAAATTTAAAATGTGAAAAACTATATTTAAATCAATGTTTTCTGTTTGCAGGAACACGCATTGTTTATGAGCGTGCGCTATTGATGCAGCTCCGAAACTCACCAATTGCCAGAACGCCACCTAAAAACTTGCCGAATATTCCTGGAATCTTAATCAAAGGTGTCGATGTTCCTAAAGAGGAAAGCCCTATTACCATAATACCTAGTCCTACAGACAAAGGTAGGCCTATGCACTATGTATAGTTAAGCGAGCGTTTCCACTTGACTCTTATGGCACTTCTTTCTGTTTTTTTTTTTTTTTTGTTTTGTTTTTTTTATGTCCGTCGATAGCGGTCGAACGGAAAGTCCGATCAACTTGAAATTTGGACCATCCACAAGCCTCGATGTGGATTGAAGGTGTATAGTTTTGAGGCAAAATCGTTCGAAAAGTTACAAAGTTACACCATAGTTACTGCAAAATATTTTTCTGAAACAAAATGGCGGCAAAATGTGAGATAGCCAGATTTTTTTACAGATTTTTCCAGTCACGAATATGTTAATGTAATGGCGATCTGATAAGTATTGGCAAAGTTACACGAAAGTAACTCGAATTTTTCTTTCTAAAACGCAGTAACGGCAAAATGTGAGGTGGCTATCTTATAGTATTTTTGTCCGGTCACGAATATACTAATGTAAACGCGATCCGATACGTATTAGAGGCAGAAATTACATTTCTATTGCTGTCAATAAGTGTTAGTAACGGTGGCGGACCGTGTTGAAAACATGACCACGAAAATTCTTAGCAACGCACATTGCACTGCATACAACAATGTCGGAAGTAATAGCCATGGAAATAAGAACAATTTTTGCAATGCGCATTCTTAAATTGTTGTTAATTGTTGTTCGTATTTTTAGCATTGAAAACTTTTCGCGTCAAACAGAGCGTTTTCCTAGTATAGTTAATATTAAAGGGAGTAGGCTATAGGCTTATTACATGTTCTAATTAACTTGAGTTTGTTACGTAGGCCAGTTTGCTGGGAGGAACATAAGATAGTGTAGTAGAGCATCAACAAATAAAGTTGGGCTGTATTAGTCTTGTACACATTCGATATATTGCTCTCACACATGCACACATTGTAACATATTAATATTGTGGTTAATTTATTGAAACACATGATAATTTCTTTAACAAATGGGTATGTTTTCAATGTATCAAATGTCATGTTTACCTATTTGTTAAATTACTTTTGAAAATGTCGAGAATAAAAGTAGAATAGGCCTATGTTAATTATATTTCAAAATTAAAATGCAACATGCATCTAGAAAATCTAAATAAATGCCCATAAATATTATGTTCTTAGTATTTCGATACACAGTCAAGATACCGTTATGGGCAATAGTAATTGGTAATTTTTATTTTTTATATTATTTCAAAATAATATCTTTGCTGCAGCTCTAGAAAAATCAGATATGCAAGAAAACAAACCGACCTTAAAAATTCGTATCTGTTTAGTGGTAGTCTACTCGCATCAGTTCTGTAGTTTTGTTTTTTGCGTGTGTTACTCTTTTACTTGTTCCTTACAAAACTAAATATATTTTCTAAATTGAATTACAATTATTCTTCATATAGAAAGTCTGAAGGATGAACTCAACTTAATGCTATGAATCAAGAAATGTGTTTTGTTTGTTTTGTAGAAGCAGTTGCCCATGACGAAGCGCTGGACCAGTTCCAAATGGAAATCTAAAGCCCAATGTCTCTGAAGACATTTTGGACGTTTTGAATTTGTATCAAATTGCCAATTGGACTGCAGATATCAACATTCATCAAGTTTGTTCGAGGTTACAACATTGGTTAACAAGTCCAAAATGATTATCATTTTTTTTACGTATCTGTTAAAAGTCATAGAGTAAACAAAAACACATTCTCATTAATACAAATACATGTTCACCACCATTAACATAATCGCCCTTGATAATATTTCTAAAGTTTTTAAATGGTATTTTGAAAATAAAAATAAATATTACGTACCATAATTTTGCTCAAGAAATGGTGCCATTTTATTGAACACTTTTGAGTAAGACACCAAGAATACTATTTGCAATTGCAATAACTTTATCTTTAATGTTTTGTTTAGAATGCTTTTTCATTGAAATAGTGGATGTATTTTAACATCGAGTTTATTAAATAAAAAGTATTAAAAATGTTTTTGCACAGTATTTCAATTTAGTTTTATGTTATGTTGTCATTACTTTCCTAGCAACCTAGACCTCGCCTCATCCAATGTATTTTTGTTGTACATATTTTTCAATGTAGCTCAAATATTGTCTCGAATTCAAAAAATAAATGTGTCATTTTTGAGGTAAGCTGTTGGATCCTATTCCAACTCTTCCAGTTTTGTCTACTTTATGGAGTATTGATAACTATTTAATAGAAAAAGGCAGGGAAAGACAAAAAATGGACAGATAGAGAATCCCATCTCCGCTGGGAAACGCAAAAACACATGATGACCAAATATGTCAATTGTTGGCATAAGAAGAAGAAGATAAAACACTGTTCTACGTTTCACGCCTTGCGTTACTACTGCGAACCATACATAACTACATACACTTCTAGGCCCCTACAATCCCTTATCTGTCCTTCTAGCCATGTCTGTCGTACACTCTTGGCCCATGTCAGCTATTAAATTAGAGATATGAATAGCAAAACACGACTCAAAATTAGAAATTATGATGTAGCATCAGGTTTCCAAATTCTCTTTAATATCATGCCAGTATAATTATTGTTTCCCCATTCTTTTATGATTTTCACCAGCTTTAACCTCATAGTTAGGTATACAGCATAATATGCATTTCCATAGTTTTCTCTCATTGTAATTATTATTTTTTTATTTTTTTTTATTATTTATATGTGTGATAGGGTACAGAAGATGCACAGTCAGCCATTTAAAGAACACATTACAATGTTACCAGTCGTCTCGTACGAGAGGCAAAAAAAAAAACATGTGAATAAAGTTTAATAAATCCAAGAATAATATACTTTAAAGCACAGATAACTAATTAACTTGCAGTGTTTGTTTTCGTGCCATGCAAGCAAGGTAGGTAAAAAATGTGATTCGAAGAATGCCGCCTAAAACTAAACTTCGAATCAAGTGCAGCTGTCAGTCAAGAAGGCAGTGCAGCACATTTCACGACTTTCACGTCACGTAGCACGGCCAGTAATGGCGGCTAGTACACTCCAGGCACGTCGCGAAGCAAGAAAGAGGCGTATTTTGGAAAACTCTGAAAACAGACTTCAAAAAATATTCGCTTATCAAGAATCTTCCAAACTAGGTAACGTTTTAATACCTAAAGTCATTGCAAACATTTTATATTTACTATTATGGAAGAATGACTGAGGGACCAAGGTTAGGGTTGACATTTAATGAAATTTATGTCAACAAATCATGCAATTATCAACTAGCAGGGTTACCCTTTGTTTAGTTTTATCGATGTATGATTTTTAAATGAATTGTGACTATGTTTATAACGATCAATTGATCATCTAATCAACCATTTCACTTACTAGGCTTAGGCCTATTTTGCTTTGGGACAGGGCTAGACCTAGGCCTAGGCTAGGTCTAGCCCGCACTCTGCAATTGCATTAGCCCTAGGCCTAGCTAGACGTAGCGTATGGATGACGTTCTATGGAGCTTTGGAGCTTTGGATGGTGGCAATAAGGTACAATTTCCTTTTGCTTGACAATCTCGACCGGACAGTGTCCTTAAGAGAAAAATGATTAGAATACAGATGTGATGGTTTTGTTGCTGAAGGCAGAACGTTAGGAAAAAGAATGTAATGGCCCGAAGGCAGAAAGAATTTAGAGTGATATAAGTATGAAATTAATAGAAGAGGTTGGGTTTACAACGACTAGGAATAAATAGGTAAGTTCAGGAAGGGTCCTGATGGGAATGAATAGAGGTACTACCTCACCCGTCTTTTCTTGGCAAAGAGGGGAAGGCGAATGTTGCGGTGGCGTCCACATGCCCGTGGGTTGGGAGGTCTGAATTCAAGGGTGTTTATGCTTGCGACTGGACGGAGATATCTATCATGAGGGTTGGGCATAAAGTCCAACTGTGACCTCACGAGAGGGTTTGGGTGCCGTGATAAAGAGTTAAAGAATTTAAGGGATCGATCCTGAACCAACTTGTCTACCAAAGGTAGATCCAGAGAAGTGTGGAGCGGAACGATTGGGGTGTATTTAGGGAGGTGCATCACCACTCGGAGGACAGTATTTTGGAGGCGCTGTAATTTTAGAAAATTAGTATATGATGTGGTGCCCCATATGGGAGCGGCATAGAGAAATGTGGGACGGATAACGGTCGTGTAGATCCGAAGACGGTCTTTCTCTGCAATAACTGGAGACCTCAGTATTGACCGAAGAGCAAACATTTTGTTACGACTCTTTTGCATCACTTTGGTAACATGATGGTTCCAGCTAAGATGGCGGTCTAGAAGTGCACCAAGGTACAGATTGGTCTTGGACCATTCGATCGGGACACCGTCCAGAAAGAGGGGAAATTGTTTGAGGGCACGACCAGTGGTAAACATGGTAGCTGAAGTTTTGCCAACGTTGAGTTTAAAACGCCATTTGGCATACCATGGAGATATTAAGTCGAGACCAGCTTGGAGGTGTTTTACAGCAAGCTCCGCGGAGCGGGAGGTGGCAGCAATGGCGTCATCATCTGCAAAGAGATGCACATCAACACCCTTGGGCATTTCTGGCATGTCCGCCGTGTAAATATTAAATAGGGTTGGACTGAGTACTGATCCCTGAGGTACTCCTGCGCGTATTTTTCGTGGTGAAGACAGTGACCCCAGCCAGGATGCCCGAAAACTTCTTTTGTGGAGGAATGATTGGAGAAAGTGAATGATATGCAGGGGGAATTTGTACCGGGCTAGTTTCAATAACAAGCCAGCATGCCAGACTGAGTCGAAAGCTTTGGCAATGTCGAGGAAAGCAACGGCTGTGACTTTCTTGTTATTGAAACCATGGGTGATGCGATTTGTGAGACGTAAAAGTTGATGTTCCGTAGAGGTGTTTGCTACGAAACCAAATTGATACTGGGGGATAATGGTGTTTTCGGCTAAATGTCGCTTAATGCGTGTTAGGACCAGTGACTCAAGCATTTTGGCCATGACATTGAGAAGGCTGATTGGTCTGTAGCTGGACGGGTCTGACGGCGGTTTCCCGGGTTTTAAGATTGAGATAATTTTGGCCATTTTCCAATTTTTTGGGAAATATGACGTAGTGAGGCACCGTTCGTAAATATGGAAGAGGACTGCCACAGCTGACCCGGGAAGTTGTCGAATGAGCACCGCTCCTATACCGTCGGGACCAGGGGCTTTACGGGGGTTTAATTTGGAAAAGATGGTACGTAGTTCAAAGGGCTGTAAATTGTACTCTGGTGGGGGTTCCGGGCACACAGTTTTCGAAAAGTAGGACGTTCTATGCGCTGACTGGTTTCGGGTACTAGGCCTAGGGTACTCCATAAACCGCGAGTGCTAGGTTACGAGACACGTAGGCCTAGGGGCCTAGGCTGCCTCATAATAACATATAACATAATATACTAGGACGTTTATCAAGCGGGCTTAGTCGGGACTGATTTTATTCCGCGCCGAGCCCGCTCTCCGTTTATCAAGGTAGTTAAATCCGAACTAGAAATCCAAGATGGAATCCTAACAAGCTCGAGCTTATGCAATGCCTTGAGTATTTTTAAACTAGCTGTAGAAGGCTGTGAACAGATGATCTGTCAGAAGTGTTGATCGTGAAATCGTTGAAGTGAAATCAAATCATTACTTTGTTTAGCTCAAAAACTAGCTATCTTCCATCATTAATAGGGCCTACATCAAATTACAATTACATACATCAAATCACAATCACGTGGAGCAATTTCGCGCGCATTCTAATATTAGCAGGCCGTGGGCCATTTGTTGTTGGCGGTGAGTAATGGGCTTGGTCATTCAAGTCAGTTGGATTCTGTTTATCAATAAATTTTAAGCTCGGGTAAAGCAAGACAGTACGGTGTCGTTGCCGAACTGGAATAAGTTCGAGCTGACGTGTTTATCAGACAAATAAAGTGCGGACTCAGCCCGCTTGATAAACGTAGTCATAGTAAATGCACGGACATAATCCTTGACATTGGAAACCCAATGTACGTTCTTTGACAGCCAGGACTTACTGTGTGCAACCTGTACTTAGGGTAATTGTCTGATAAACACACACACTGATGCTTATTTTAATTTAAATAAATAAGGTTTTGATACCTGTGTGCTTTTAAATTGTATTAACAGGCAATATTGCAATATTTATGAGCGAGCATGGTCTATCAAGGATTGATAAAGAAACCAATCTTGGTTTGCTTTACTCCCAAGAGAAATTTATCAAATCAAATATAGATGTATGAAGTAGACAGTATCTTATACCCACATTACACGGTTCAATACTTTCGTCAAACTTATTGAATTCAAGGACAAAAAAGCATCAATCAAAAGAAGCTATATTGTTGCAGTTTTTTACCAAACTGTTTTTGATTCGCTTTTGTTCTTGAATTCAATAAGTTTGACGAAAGTATTGAGTCGTGTAATGTCGGCATTATGCCATCTATAAGCTAAAAATTAGTGTAGTTTGAAATTTGAATTGAAGTTACTGACCTATCTTTTCACTATCAATTTTGCCTCATTGTAAAATGGGGTTGATAAAATGTTACATTTGAAACATGGAGTTTGCAACTTGCTCAGCTTCCCATTCCCCCCATACTACATAACATTATTTGAACTTTGGCATTTTTTTACCTATCTAGTGTAAAAGTAAGCGAGATGGAATGCAATAATTGGCTGATCGGAATTTGCATGAGATGAGTGCACTCAAAACTAACTAACATCCTGTTTAGCAATAGGAGTATTTCAATGTTAGTAGTTCATACCAACAATGTTGAAACCATGCAGTGGAGATGTAGGCCTAGGCATTTTCTTACGCACTCTAGTGTAAAAGTAAGCGAGATGGAATGCAATAATTGGCTGATCGGAATTTGCATGAGATGAGTGCACTCAAAACTAACTAACATCCTGTTTAGCAATAGGAGTATTTCAATGTTAGTAGTTCATACCAACAATGTTGAGACCATGCAGTGGAGATGTAGGCCTAGGCCGACAAATTTACTTTTCTTGAAATTTAACAAAAACAATGTTTCACCAAGATTCTATGCTAGTTGCCGAGTATGTCGTTTTAACTAATAAAACGGAACAGCTGTTGTTTAAGACTGAAAATATTACATTTAAAAATATGTCACCAACTTTTTCTTGTTTATGTTTACTATGGTCTCTTTCAACAGAAGATGCGAGTACAGAATATCATGAAGAACAAACACATGATTTAGATTTGCCGCGAGTGAACGGAAATATACCTCTTTTGGAAAGTCTCCCCGACTCTGCGACACGCCACCTAAACCATCCCGATGGTGTTTTCTTCAGTGCAACCGATATCCACTTCCGTGATGATGACGAGGTGTTGGAACAGGAGGATGATCCAATGAGTCTGGACCGGCTATTAGGAACAATGCTACCAAATGAAGAGATTATTGATCCTCTAGCAAAAGAGGAACCTAAATACAGGCCGTCAGCACTTCAATCTCTTATTTCTAGAAGAATACACGTTATCGTTTTAGCAATACTTGTGAGGTTGTCCTTTGCATTTAGCTATGGGTTTTTGTTTGGAGAGGTAAGTTAAATAGGATTTACTAAGTTACCAGATATCGCGTAGCCTATGACACAATTTCACAGATCTTCTCAATTTCTCTTAAGTTCATACAAGCTATTACTGTGCTAGTCCACTTTTCATACCCTCTTTTTACTAAAATAATAATAAACTGACAATGCTTCCATACATGCAAATAAAAAAAGGGGGAAAATAAAAAATAAAATGAAAAAAAATTAAATTAAATCATATACATATTCTAAATACTGGCTGGCATTGTTTGCTATTGTAGATTCTAAGGCATTAGCCAGGTAAACCATGCTAGCAGTTGCATTTTAGGTTGAAATCCCAGCTCAGGCTTTGATGTTGCATGGTGTTTTATCACCTTCAACACCCAGTACCCACACATTGTCTCCATTAGCACATGAACGTGACATTATTTGTTAAAGTTACAACATTTATTCTTTAATGATTAATCCAATGGAAAGTGTCTGTAGATTTCTTCATCTATTTTTAATTGCCTGCCAAGTAGCACAGCTCGACGGCTTGCTTTCTTGTTTATACATGATGGTCATGTTGACCAATTTCAATGGTGTTGTGATAGGATCCAACAGCTTAGGTCTACCGGTACTCTTGAGTCAAGTTACTTAACATTGTAAAGACCCAGTAAAGAAAGATGTTTCGACACAAGGGCTTGAACTCGGAAAAACTCTTATATCACATAGCAAACTACAGTTAAACTAAATTTCAATAGTAAACATTTTTTTAGTTTGACTAACGAGTTCTTCAAGTGATCAAGACCTTGTGTCGAACTCGAAATGGTTATTTATGTAAACTCTCAAATTCGTTATCTTGAGTTATTTCAAGGTCAGCTACAACACACTTGACTATAATCACATGTCTACATATAAATATACAAAGATTAAAAAATAGGCCTGGATTAATATCATAGAAAAGCTCACTCAGTGTTTGCATCACAAATAATGCTATACAATACTGTTGTTTAACTTACTGAAGAAAAAAAAGTAGGCTATGTGTACACTGTCACAGATATTCAAAACTAGGGATGCACACGATAATCGATATTATCGTTCGATATTCGATATGCAATAAAATTTCGATAATCGATAATACAAATATTATCGAATGGTCTGATTTCTAAAAAAGCGGGTTCATAAAGCATTATTTCGTTCTTCTCGGACCTTTCTAGTATTGAAATACTCAAAGATACTGCCAAAATACTAGGCCTCGGGCCTCGTAAAATGTGATTATACTCTCAGCAGTGTCACGTCAGATGTGTCCAAGTAATGTTGCCATATCCTTATGTGCTCGATGAGGCGACATATCACTGAAACTGTAAAAGATAGCTTCAATTTTGTAAATTTATTATCGTTCAATATTATCGATCGATAATGCAGTCATCTTTTCGATTATCGATAGTTTTTATTTTATCGATGTTCATCCCTATTCAAAACAAGTCTGTATGTCTAGGCTACATTTCAACTTTTCTTTATTATTTGTTACAGAATTTGCTCTTGCCTTTCTTTGTCGTCCAGTTGACTGAAATATTGATGACAGACAAAGAACCTTCTTCAGGAAGTTCAGGAATACTGGGAGCTGCATTGTTACTTAGTGGAATCATTCCTCGAAAAGTTGCGTTCATCAGCGACATTTATAATAGAACATCAAAATTGTTGCAAAACTTTTGCCTTTATTTATTTACTTTTGTCATATTCTATGCAATCTTAGAATGGCCTGGATAACTTGCACATCAATGGTGACCACAAGCAACGAAAATAATATACGGCCTATATTTATTTTTGTATCAACTTTACTGAATAAATGTTTTTCTTTCACTTAAAAATGTGAGCTTCAATAAAGTCCCACAAATCGATCCACACTTCCACAAACAGACCACTTATAATGAGAGTAACTGCTGAAACAGAAAATATTAATTCATACAAACTTTATTGATCACTACCGGTATTTTTGAACAGGATTATATGTACAAAAACTAAGGTTGCGCATCGATGTACCAATTACAATTCTATATGGAAGTAAAAATAATCGATGTCACATCGCGGCATTGAAACGAAAAACATCGTTGTTGAAGGAGAAGGACTAAAAGTTATTTTAATTAATTGCAAAAAAAAAGAAACTTTTAATTTGCAATCTCCTTTGGTTGGAATTTTTGTAGCGATGTCAATGGTCTTGTATTGTTGTTCACAGGGGAATAGGCCTTAATGAGGCACAAGTACATGCTAGTAATTTAAAAGCCAAAAATAATGAGACCTAACAGATAAAAGAAAATAGTCAGCCAAACACATTGACATTTTTTTTGTAGTTAGGTGCAAGTACTGAATAGGCCTACATTTGAACTTTTATATTTGTTACGTAAATATAGAAAAATAATATGTAAACCTATGACAAATTAAATAACCATTCCAAGTTTTAAATACAAAAAAAAAAAATCAGCCAAAAATTCACATCGACATCGATTATTACTTATTATTTATTAATCATTCATTGGACAACTTTAGATTATACACAAAGTTAAAACTTAGTAGGCCTACTACGTACCACGCTACGTACTCACAAAAAACTGCAATGCACAACATTGAGCACTCATTGACATACTTGACAGTCTTTAATGAAAAGTAATGTTAGTAGCCTAGATGCCATTTCCAAAATCCCAAGAAAAGAAACCAATATGCTCAATAAAAAGCACATGTAAATCTTGCTATGTTAAATTAAAAGATAAAACATGCCAGAGCAACAAACACCACGGTTCAAAAACGACTCGGTGTTAATGACGTATGTTTGTCACGAACGCTAAGCTTGAGCACATGAGTGCATTAGTATTACCAACTAGGCTTGCGTGCTAATCACCAACGCTGACATATTTCTAATAAAGCTGTAATATGCCATTTCATTTTCATTTCATTAGCATCCAAAAACTTCATATAAGTACATGTGTGATAAACACTAAACAGTGAATTCAATCTTTGTTTATGGATTTGTCCCCATGAGATAATACATGACTCTTTTTTCATGAAATACTGGCCCACTTATAACGTACAGTATAAGAACTTTACAATATGCTTAAATAAAAACCACTCCTTACAGTCTAATCTCTAACCTACGTGGGTACAGTACATAATTATTGAACACATTTTATTGTAGTTGTCAGTTCAGAAGCAAAATTATATTAGTTACATAGCTAAACCGTAAAGATTTTCTTTAATCCGTCTGCACTCGGCACCCTACAAATTGACTGGTTCCTACATTTTTAAATATGTATTTGATTCATCAATGTTAGCAGTTGGCACACAAGTCATGCATGGATGGGAATCTAGTCTGCACAAGATAACCGACCCTACAATATACACAGTAGACAGGCACTTTCTCTAATGCATTCAATCTAACAAAATGTCACCCCAACAAACTTGTCAGCAATTGCTTTTTGGGACTACTAGAGACGTGCATGGTTAAAATTATCTTAAAATTTAATGTTTTCAAAGTAAAAAAAATGCTTATGAAGAGACAAATAAAGTAGCCTACTAGATTGTAAGTAATGCACTAAGCTCAAAATGTTGGTACCAACTATGTACCAACAAAACACATTTACTAATCACACGTAGAACATTTAATGGGTTTATATTTTTTCAAATTGCGGTCATAGCCATTGAAATTGAATAGACATACAATACAGTGGGAATCTTGTTACTAATCCATTCATGCGCACCCCTAATTATATGCTGCGGTAAACAAGCAATGGTTGGCAACTTGGTGTGTTGGGGAACGGAGAAAGGAGGTCAACCACTACCACATTTCATTTACTGTATACAGTACCAACCCTCGACAAACCCACTCGCACGCTCGCATTTTGCGAGTGACAAGTTGGTACTTGCGAGTAGCTTTCCTGGCTGTATTCAAAATATCGTTTTCGCGAGCGTTTGAATTGAGCGCGGCGCCACTATCGATCTCCAAGTTCGATCTTCTCAAAAGATTTTCTCCATTCCGTACAGTCACGGGAGGGGCAATCTGCTGAGTTCACGGGCACGCTGCACTTGCGTCGTAATAAGTGTACGCTTGTCGAGCATGGTGACTTTTTGTTTATCGATCGCGCGGTGTTTCGTGATAAATTGGTATATAAAAGGAACTTGGTGGCTGCTGATTAACAAGACCCCAACCCGTGCGCGGCGCTAGATCGTAGGCCTACTTTCACGCAGAACGAGGATCGAATCCCAGACATGTAAAGAACTATTTCATCGTTATTTATGATGCAGTTTCGTCTAAAATCGCTTTGTAGGCCATAAAACGTAAAGCAGGCCCGACAAAATGTTCGACTCCGGCGGCTGGGGCTTTGCCCCAGACCCCTGTCGTTCCGCGCCACCTCGTTGCGAGTGCAAATTTCCCCTGGCGAGTGCACACCACACGCATTTGTCGAGGGTTGTACAGTACTCTACTTTCTCCTTTCCCCAAACATACCAAGTAACCTAGCCAGGTGATAGGCCTCCATCACAATCATAAAAATGGTTGGCAAGTTTGCTAGGGCTCCTATCTCATGAAAAATGTCAGCTTAGATAAGAACAAGCAAGTCTAGCTGTTGCTTAACTGCTATCGGTACCTGGACTACCATGCATCCTGTTCATACAGCAGTAGTTTCATAGGGCACATCTTTTTAAAAACCTTGAGGGCAGCACGCCCTCAAGGTTTTTAATGACTCCCTGCCCAATGATATGAGCAGGCCAGAAAAGGAAGCAGTTTTATATTGGATAGAAAGACAAAAGAATGGCTGGAAAAGCCATCTTGGCATAAGAAGGAAAAAAAAAAAGTTTCATAAAATTGGGGATTGTCCGATTGCTAGTTCGGTAATTATGTCAATGATGAATGACGATTGATCAATGTTAGCGATTGCAATGTCTTGTAAATATAGCTTAAATAATAACTTAAATACATACGTGTAGTACTCACAATATAAGACATCCTTGATTGCATAAACACAATGGTTTAAAAATTATATTAGTAAATTTGCATGTAGTATGGGCTACATTATTGAAAACATAAAATTATTTACAAAATACATTTCAAAATAGTAAGAACACATAACAAGACACAAAGGACCACACCATGCCTCAAATACTCTATAGGAATCTTACTTCGTGACTTTTCTGAGTGAAGTTCTCTTGATGTACTTTTCAAACAATCCTCGTCGGATTTTTCTGCACATTGAACTGAAGGACTTGTCTGATTGGCACTTTTCTGAATTCTGTTCGTGCAACTTGCTACGCTTTTGATAGGATTTCCACTCGAAGTACTACTGCTTGAAGATCCTGTGTCCCAGCCCACCAGTCTTCCAGTCTCCGATAATGGTAAGGCTGAGGCAGTCCGAGGTAACGGAAGACCGGGACACACTAACCCCTATTCTTCTTTCGGCTTACGGGGTGGTCGAGTCTGATACTTTGGTTGAATCAATGCTTCGTTCCTCACCATGTCGATATGACCAAGTCGAATCATTTTCTCTTCCCATTCTTGCAGATCTTTTTTATAGGTCTCCATTTCGTGTTTACTTTTTAGCATGTAACGAGCTTTTGCTGTCTCTTCTAGACGCTCCCAATCTTTTGATAATTTAATCTGCCATTCCTGAAACACAAATTTGCATGAATTGTATTACACAATGTAGGCCTAGTTGTTTTCATTAATTTGTCAATCAACACATTCCAAGATATCCAGTATGGATAACCAAGTTGTGACATGGATCACAGTTACCAAGAATCTATATTATTCAATCTGAAAGTTTATACTTCCCTTTTCTTGCTAGGATTTTTATTTATGCCTAGGCGCAATTTTTTTAGATTTTAACATCCGAAAACGGGATTTGAATCCGGTTACTCCATTAACGATTTTTTAACTGATCCAATCACTAAATATTAAGACATTTTCTTTTCTCATATTAACAGCAAAAAAAACTTGTCTGATTAAAATTAGGCATACCACATATGAAATGCTGTCTGGTTCATTACAGATACCCTAAAAAGGAATCTGTACCATTGCATCAGTGGAACACAAGCTAGGGCTATGTACCTCAAATGTATTGCACATAAGCGTTATATGAGTATGACAGCATACCTTGAACGGGGTCTCGCCTCGTAATGATTGTTGGTCTACCATAAATGCAAGAAAACCGGTCATGGGTTTCTTTGGTTTTCCTAACTCTCTCATTTTCTGGAAAATAAAAAGTAAAGTAGTGTCAGTGGATAATCATTTACTATGTGTGACTTATATTTCTTTCAACAACTGTACACATTGTCAATCATTAATTTTGATCTCATTTTTGATCCTATGTAATGATGTCATCCTATGTAAAAACCAAATACCATATCACAAGGTCAACTTGATCTCCGCCTAGCGGAGGCTCGTCGAACTCCCAAGTTAGGTCGTTGCAGTCCGTTCCACAATGTTAAAAATCACATGTTATTCAAATGGGAGAAATGTGAAAGAAAACAATTGAAGTGATCTGTCAAATAGAATTACCTCCTAAAAAGGAAAAATCATCATATTATTTTATAATCTTCATTCATTATATTCCATCAAAATTTCTCTTTTAGGTGTTTTAAGTATTGAGTTACATGATCTACAATTTGGATATTTAATTATTTTAACAGTTTTTTTAGTGGGATCTAAAATGGCGATTTTGGTTCCCTTGCGACGACCTAACTTGGGAGTTCGACGAGCCTCCGCTAGGCGGAGATCAAGTAGACCTTGCCATAACCTACATAGCCAACGAGGTCAATGATAAACAATGAGATTATTCCAATGAGATCAATAATTGACAATTTGTACATTGTCTCACTTAAAGTCGATCGATGATAACTGCACATGTAATTCGACACTAAATGTGTCAAGAGATAGCACCACTGCTGCACAACATGGCTGACAGTTAGAGGGTAACAAACTGACAGGAGATCATGGATCCGCCTAAACATGTTATTGTGCAAAGTAAGTTTTTAACTTTATTCTGAAATATACACATATTTGAAAGCAAATAGAGCCCAAAGGAACCTCAATTAAAGAGAGGCAGTGTTAATCGGTGGCCTTTATATTGCATGTGGTTAATTAACATTATGATCAGAACATGAACTTCGGACCTTCGGATACTTGGTGTGTCCCCTGATCCAAAATCCTCATAGTATCAAAGGCATCTTGGATACAAAACGCAACCAGCAAATATCCAGCAAAGCTGGATATTCACTAACGCAACAATATCGCTTATGTTTCTTTGGAATCGTTGCCATTCTCATATAAACACTGACAAATGACACTGACAAATGACATCCAGCGGCTCTGTTGCCCTCTAGCTATTACTTCACGATTTTGCCGCCAGAGATCATATCTGCAACATTTAGTGCCGAATATAAATCATTCAAATTGTATGTACTGCAAGTTGAGATTAAGCTTGTGAATATTGTAGAAGAAAATATGCACCTACCGCTATTAGTTTTTTATTTATTGAGTGTTGAAATGCGTTGGAATTCCCTATGTTATACCTTGTAACTGAACAAAAACCTACACTTTCAATCGTATAACTTTGCGTAGCACCTTCAAAAAGTAATATATTGTAACAAATTTTCGTTCTAAATGTAGAAAACTTTATGACTAACATGAATACGTTTGAAAAAGATGATCGAACGCGATCCGTTTCCGAGATATTCGCGTTGGTGTGTCAATTTTACGTCAAATCTACTCAAATTAAAACTATAAATATATACTTTATTAATAAAAAAAAATATATAATTTCAAGAAGTTTAGTATTAAATGCTACTCACATGTAATAATTCTTGAAATTCATAATTTAGACAAAAAAAAAGTATTTTTTCATGTCCATTTAATTTGAATAGTTTAGTTGTTGTATTGAATGGGTAGTTCACTTCATCGATCGACTTTAAGGCTGATCCACATAGATTTTTAAGACAAAAGATTTTTAAGGTTTAACGCGTAGTCGTAAAGTTGGATCATAGGAAACACGTACTGGCGTTCACACAAAGTTTTAGTTTTAAGACGTTGTTTTTATGCGTTATTCATTGCCATAAAGTTGTGCTATGTCCAACTTTACGCTTAAATCTTAAAACAAGTTACCTACTGATATCTCAGGTTAACGGACCACCTACTTTAATAATACTTACGAATTAATTGTAAGATGTGCAGGAACTGTTGTAAAAAAGACTATTACAATTAATTATGGATAATACAAATGTCAATTAATTTGTATTGTATCACAATTTGACATTTTAACTGAGGATAAATCGTTACAAAGTACTTCACTTTACTAGGCCTATCTTGAACGAAACGAAACTATGTGAACCAGAGCCATAAAAACAACGTATTAAAACCTTATGCATTGTCTTACAAATCTGTGTGGAACAGGCTTAACACAGGTTTTTTTACACCATGAGCAAATGAGGTGAGATATCACTTAGCTTAGGCCTACTTTAAATTTTAATGACTTTGGCGAGTAGGCCTATGTAAAACACAAACCACCACTTTTTGGTTATTATTTTGTATGCGGATGCATCGGTAGCCTGAAATAAGATATAATATATAGGTCTAGGTCTACCTTTTTCAAAATAAGTTTTTCCCTAGATTCTGCTTGATCAACTTTCGCTTGTTTGATCTCTGCCCGTTGTTCATTTGTGAGACTTTCTTCATACTTCAGTCTTGTTTTTGCATACACCTGCATTTCATTTTTGTAATCGGTCTCCAATTTCTGGCGCAAGTCTGGCTCTATGACTGCCCATTTTTTAGCTGCTGCCTGCACAATTTCTGTAAAACAAAGAGTTTGATGAAAGGTTTCTCAATTTAAGCACGTTAGGAAAATATATTTTGCATTAGAAAGAGCTCCATTTGTGGAAGCATGCAGTTTTTGAAGACTAATGTCTCCATTCAAGGAGAAAAGGAAGAATTAAATACCATAGTTTATTATTTTATCATCCTAATTTTAATGACGTTTTCAATGGGCTGCATGCACTCAAAGCATCATCCTTAAAGCATCATCCTGTATTGATGCATTGTAATTCCTGTTAAAGGCGCATTCAGTGCGGTCCAGCTTACAGCTGATTCTCATAGCATCATCCGGAGGGGCACATGGGAATCTATTGTCTACAATCGATACCTGCTCGGGAATCCTTTCTACGACATTGATGAGTTCTTCTCACAAAGCAAACCATCCAAATTTGCATCCATGTAATGTACCGTAACCAAAGAAGATACGGTACTTCTAACTAAAATTAATATGTATTTGTTTATTGCCACTATCACAATCTTGGGTAGCCTACTTAATCTTAATCAATCAATGGTAAACCACCTGTTAACATTGTTTTGGGCCCAAGAACTCTACCAATCTTACCTGTCACTTTGGCATTTGGCAAGGCCTGGATTATCTTTGGACGCATTAGTGCCATGAATCTGAAATACGGAGTAAGTGGCCTCTTTGGCTTCACTGGCAATCCCAGTGTCTCTTCTATTGAATGTTTCAGGGTGGCATTTTGTTGATAAAGAGGAACTGCACATCTGAAACATAAATGCAATGTTGATGCATTCAGCTGAAATACAGAATCTCCAAGAGGCCAAGCCCAATGTGAAAGAACCTACCATCGAAACCGTTCCTTGATTAACTAAAAATAGTCTCCACCTTTTTCCAATGTCTTGCATTTCAGTCACAATAGACTCGTCCACTCCACTTACATTAGCCTAGATCCCACGTGAAAGTGGAGCCAAGGAACCAAACATTTGGTATTTTGTTGATAACTTGTGGCTTGACCACCAGTTCAATACTCTGTTGCGCACAGTATTTCTAGAAGCCTAATACATGGCTATTAATTTATTCTTATTCTTGGTAGATTCTACATAGAAGCTATAGATGCTAGGGTGGGCCTAGGCCAAGATAGGATAGTTCCCTTCAAATCCGATAGGAAAAAGAACATGCCCTAACAAAGTGGAACCTTCGGGTTTAGTTGAATTATACATTTAAGTCATCACTTTTCAACTTTTGCACTAGCCTACACGTACACAGTCAAATTCATTGAAGTCAAGAGCCGCTTTCGTTTACGTAGCCAGAGTAACCCGTCCAATCAGTAATGTCTTGTGACCACTTCACCGGGTCAGAGTTTTCAACCCGAGTAAACGAAAGCGTTTCGGAGATGGGTTTGTTTGCAAATGAATGCCATGCACTTGCATAGACCTAACCTTCTAATTGTTTTTTAATTTTTTGTAATGCCTGATGTACTTTCTGCATGCAATTCATTAATAGCGTACTCAAAAACACGGTTTTGTGCCACAATATCCGCATGCATCACCACCAAATTCATATCACTTCATATTTTCCGCCAAAACCTAACTTAGACCTCGTTTACATTACTGATATATTACGCGGGTAGGTGGAATTACGTGGGTAATTTCTGTGTGTGAACGCTTGAAAGTTGCTACGCTGGTACGAAATCTTACTCGGGTAATTTACGCGGGTAGCCAGGTTAACCGTCGTAAAATTTTGTCGTGTAAACGCAGGAAGTTGCTTACCCTGGTAATTGTATAACCTCACTTTTTGTGATTTTCTTTTCTCGCGTCTTGAAGTAGTCGGAATGGCCACAAACTTTGGTAACGATGACAGCTCAAGTGCCTCATCCAATTAATGCACTCAAATCTGTATTAGGCCTACCATGACCTAAACTGTCAGTTTGGCAAAGTGGAATTTTAAGGTTATGTTAACTGTATATTCTGTTCTTCAGCACTAACCTGGGCGTGCCTGTTGGAAGGTAGATGAACTACTTCGGTACGATGGTAACTCTTTGTGTCGTGTGAACGCTCATTACTACCCTGGTATTATTACCCACGTAGGCCTAGGCTAGCAACTGCAGTAATGTAAACGAGGTCTTACCCTGCTCCCGAGGCAGGTCACTTTTTGGTAGGCCTAGGCCTACCACAGTAACCTGCTAGACATAGGCCTAGGCCCTAGGCCTAGGCCTACTGATCGGGTTTGGTTTGGACTGACAGATTGCTCTGGTGAGGTAAAGGTAAGCGGCTAAGAATGAATTGAACTAGGCCTAGGGCTTACCTAACGAAAAATCGAACCGTGAGGAGCAGGCCTAGGCCTAGAAAGTTTTTAAACCTGTAGGGCTACCTAGGCCCTAGTTGAGGTTATGTTACTCAAAGTGTGTACAGGGCCTAGAGGCGCCTGCCTAGCATAGAAGTCATTAAAAATGTTTATGTTTACCTGTTACACAAGGCATTTCTGTAACTTCCAACCGCGTAACGCATCAGCAAAAATGAACCATTTAACGCCATATCTAAAATTTACTTCACAATCAAAACAATGTAGAAACGGACGCTTCAGCGAAGTGCCAAAGCGAAGCGAAGAAGCATGATAAGCCACAGCCTTCGAAACACGGCAGAGCGTTATTAGAGATCGATGGCGGGTAAATTTAAATAGATGTAGAAAGTTTTGCAACACTTACCAAACGATGAAAGCACAATCCGTTATCTGTGATGGTAGACACAATATAACTTGACACTCATTATACAGTATAAATTGCATTTTAGTACATAGTAGTGTACAAAAGGAAGAAAATCCGCCTAGGATTGGAGTCCTGTGTGTGGGAGTGTTCTAATTTTGTTTTGTGCATGATAGCAGCATGATGGTTACAGTGGTAGTGGTAGTAGTCCTGATTAACCAAATATTACACACGTAATCTTTGACAATACCAACGATACTATTTGGGGTTTACGTAAATAATTAAAAATGAATAAGTACATTAGAAGTTATTTGGTATTTAAGGTCACGAGCTGATTCGCGTTTTGTACTCACTTTTTTCATTGAAAAACGCCAAAGTTTTGTTTGAAGTGTTATTTTTATTGTTCAATTTCTTTTGAAGATTGTAGTTATTTTTAAAGAGTATTAAATGAATGAATGAATGTTGAAGTTTTTATATTAAAAGTTTACGCCTTCTTCCTTGTTCTCTGCTTCGTGTCCAGTGCTGTGCTGCCAATCTAGAAGGTAAAGAACGAAATCCCGAACGAAACCCAACTTTCGTGGGATGTCAGACAGCTAGGCCAATATCAACCAGATCCAACCCCCCCCCCCCCCCCCCCCCTAACCTCGTGCAAAGTCACTTTCAGGCACAAATCTGCCTAATTGTTTAATTTGAAGAAGGGGTATATAATCATAGGGGCCTAGTTTGCAACAGATACACAGATGAGAACAGAGGATCTAGGGTTTTTCCATGTACTTTCGTTGGTACATCACACTTCCTGTTACTCCATATTGCCATATTTAACGTGATTGTGTTGTCAAATCGATGCAACTTCAAAATAATAATTTAATATGAAAGAAGGTACTATTTGTATTGAAAATCACTGGAGCTTACAGATAAATCATGAATTAACAATTATGTACTATGCACATGATCAATATCGTAAGGAATACAGAAAGAAGTAAGTACAAAATGCGAATCAGCTCCTGGCCATAATTACCATTTACTTGAATACATTACATACAATGAAATACATTTTTATTTATTTATTTAATGTCTATCCTATTCAGTTATAAAAACTGATTTACAAAGGAGGACCTTAAATAAAACTAAGCTATGCAAACAATGAATAGTAATGAAATCATAAATAACAATAACAACAAAAACAAAACAAACTACTGAACTATACAAAATATAATCAAGAACAAGAAAAAATAATTGAGAAATGAAATAAAATCACATGAAGTGGAAATTCAACATATTAAAAAAAAAATAAAAAATAGAAGTATGCAAATAAGAAAGAACATGAAGAAACAAAAAAAATTGTTGGAAAAAATAAATATATGTATATATATAAAAGTGAAAAAGAAGAGAAAAAAGAAGAAAGAAAAGAAAAAAGAAAAAAGAAAAAAGAAAAAGGATAAAGAAAAAAGAAAAATGAAAAAAGAAAAAAAGATTTGTTAACGGTCCCAGCTCAAACGAAATGAGGATTGCAAAAAATCAGAAACTGCAATCTGGGAAAAATAAAATTCCACGTAAAAGCAACCCGGGAAACAGCACACGCCTTCTATCTTCACTTCGAATCTTGAAAGAAAGATGGTCTTGTATCTCTAGTATGCCTACTCAGTTTCCTATATATTCCGTATATTTTCGATTTTTTGTAATGAAAATAGGAGGTCGTCAGCTATTTGGGTAAATATGGTATACATATACGAGTACGACATACCTCTGCATTACTACCGAACCGACGTGAATACACGTCCTAAAGAAGGAGTCTCAACTCAAAACCAGTTTAAATACTAGAACGAGAGTTGTGTAGTTATCCAAACTTTCAGTTTCATTAGTTTGAATCATCCTTCTATCGTTATTTAACCAAAGTTCTCAGGAGTAGAGTATGAAAGAAGCAGCACCAAACCCCAAAATCCACACGAGCCAAGTCACAGCCAACAGCTAGCATGGTATGTGAAATAGATGGAAAGCAACCACTAACAGTAAGAAGGGATGGAGTCAATTCTGGATGGAATTTACGTGTGTAAACGTATGAAAGTAAAAGACACACATACCAACACGTGATATTATTACATTAATTTATTTTCCACTGATGAAACATGTTCTTGCTTACTCAATATGGCAAACGAGAATAACAATAATTATCCACAATAGACTTTTGACATAAATGACTAGCAAAACACTTTCAGCTATGGTAGGTATGAAAACAAAAGTTTAATTGGAAAATGTCTAGATGATGTGATGGTAGCCAGAAATGCACTAGACATCTGCATCTTCACCCTGGGGCTAAAGGATTGATGTGTTTACTTGTCCTTGGTGGTCATGTACTTGATGAGATCGATAACTCTGTTGGAATAGCCGTATTCGTTATCGTACCTGCAAACAGAAAACCCCTCGTTACACATACAATATTAACGGAATAAGCAGAACGATTGTGAACAAAAACTAATATTTAGGTTATCTTCAGTCTAGATATTTTGCTTGATTAACTTCAAACAGGTTACAAATTGGTGACATTACTATTGTACCTAGAATTTATTTGGCACACTTTTCAAAATTATCTAGCTAGAATGTTGTAGTTTGAAGGCAGGTACCGGTACTGTATTAAGTAAAATAAAAAGCATTATACAAAAAAAACTTCTCATAGGTAAAGCTTTATCTGTGATACATCCTACATTACATTAAATAAAAACTATGAAACCTAGGATGTCTTCCTATTCAGTGATTCAATTACTCAACATAGACCAAAAGTTGTTAGAAAGAAGGGGGGGAATACCATCACATAACTTCAACACTGGTCTCCTAGCTTACCATGTAATGAGCTTGACGAAGTTGTTGTTCAGTTGGATTCCAGCCTTGGCGTCAAAGATGGAAGAGTGTGTGTCTCCAATGAAATCAGAGGACACAACCTCGTCTTCGGTGTAGGCCAAGTATCCCTTGAGTGGTCCCTCAGCCGCTTCCTTGACTTTCGCCTTGATTTCATCGTAGGTGGCAGACTTGCCAAGTCTGGAAACATACCGTAAGATATTAGAAGACATTAGACAATACAACGAGTATAGAGAGGGAACCCGGTCGAGGGATGTGAAGTCTTTAGACATATTGTGTTGCGAGGTAGAGGCAGTACCAGTTGCAGTAGGCAGTAGCCTTTAACCTACCAAACAATATCTATGATGCATTGAAGCTGCATGCGCGACAAACTTTTTTTCTTCCAGCCAAGATGGCTTTTTCAACCATTATTTTGTTTTACTATCGGCACCCAATATAAAATGGCTTCCTTCACTGGCCTACTCATATGATTGGGAACTTAAGCATAATATGTGGTGAAACGCTGGCGTCAAATCTGTACCCTGGTGGCTTTATACTCAAAGATGGGGGAGAAGTGTGCAGGTTACGACCACGACATGTATTGTCACACAGTCGACCATCTCAGAGGTAGAAATGAATTACAGAACACAAGCAAAGGTGACGAAAAAATGCAATACAGGTATCAGTTTTATATAAACCACGAAAAAGACGTTTGGATTGAACTAGGTAAATTTATATTTCCATGAGAGCAATGTAGCGGCTCAGTTCAACCGAATAAATGCTATTGTATTGTGACAAGCTACTGTATAAGGCATTCAATTTAGGAGAAAATTAGAGCTGTACCGATACCACATTTTTGCCGATTCCGATGCCGATTCCAATTTTCTGCCGATTCCGATTCCACCGATACCGATTCTTTAATACAAACTATTATTGCAAGTTATTTATTTTATTTTTATATTAGGTCTAGTAAATTAAATTAATTTGGATGCTACATATCTTAGACAAGCACATCTGTATATTTTAGGTATATATTACTTTTTGCACAGTTCGACATTGCGATAAGTACACAAACGTATGCTAAACGTCGGTAGCGTGGTCGGTAGTGATACTGCGCCGGAACCACGCTAAAATCAACATGGCTGCCAATCGACTTGTCGATTTCAGCAAGTCGCTTCGTGATTGGTGCACACGCATAGTGACTTCGACTCTCGATAATCGATATATTTGAACGGAAATGGAAATTTTCGGGCGCTTCATTCAAAAGAATCGGTATCAATAATATTGGGCCAAGAATCGGAATCGGCCGATTCTACCGATACCATGAAGAATCGCCGATTCTCAAGACTCGGTATCGGAATCGGTACAGCTCTAGAGAAAATATTAAAGTGTTTACTTCATTTGCAAAGTCTATGGAAATAGATACAGTACAACATAAAACTATCAGAACAGCAAGTCAAACAAGTCGGCAAGAAATACACACCTGACTGTCAGGTCTACGACGGAGACGTTGGCGACGGGAACGCGGAAAGCCATGCCCGTCAGTTTGCCGTTGAGAGCGGGAATGACCTTGCCGACGGCCTTGGCTGCGCCGGTAGAGGCGGGAATGATGTTCTGCGCGGCTCCGCGGCCGTCTCTCCACATCTACAGGAGAGATCAACACACACAATGTCAAGACCCTTCTCGCTTAGTTCTCCATGGGCCGTGGCATAATGGACCCACGCAGAAGGTTTCCGTTTAACTGGCTCGCGTCACCGAGATAAAACGAGCAAGAACTAAGCACTAGAAATTGTAAAAAATTAAGAAAAACACACTCGACTTTTGGTAGATTAGACTACTTAAATGAGAACTCGGAAAACGTGTCCTGCGCAATCGAGGCACGCTACCTGCGTAATCCCTTGACATCCTTCTGCGGAAATTGAGGCACCAGGTTAGGGGGTGGTTTATCTATACTGTTGAAGGCGGTGTCTTTGAATAAACTGGTTTGCGCAGGCCTCAAATTCTACACCCGTGCCTCACTTTCCGCAGGACGCGAATTCACAGGCCACGTTTTCCACAGAATCTACTTAAATAATCTGTGCAATTTTATTGAGAAGCTTTTTTAGTATTAAGATAGGATCATTATTATCAGGGATCTACACTAAAAGAATAATAGGTTTGCTACAATTAATATTTGCTGCTTGCAGTCATATCAGACCCACGGAAACATGACTTTCAAATTTGCTCACTCCAGTGATTAGTAAAGAAGAGGAGATGAAGAGAAGCAGCAGAAAACTTAAACAAAAAACAGTCTACTGCCTGGTTGTAAAGATTTATGTAAAATTTGTAAAATTTTATTGACGAGCACTTTCATAAAGAACTTTGTAACAATAAAACGTGTTTTTCTTTTATGTTTTTTTTCCCTCTTATGCAATGATGACCTTTCAGCCATTCATTTAGGCCTACCTATAAATCTTAGTAAATAAAAAGTTAAATAAAAGGAGCACAGTGCTCACCTTGCCGGATGGCCCATCAACAGTCTTCTGTGTGGCGGTGGTGGCGTGGACCGTCGTCATGAGACCCTCAACGATCTCAAAGTTGTCGTTGATGACCTTGGCGAGGGGGGCAAGACAGTTGGTGGTGCAGGACGCGTTGGAGACGACCGTCAGCGAGGGGTCGTACGTCTCGTGGTTGACGCCCATTACGAACATGGGGGCGTCGGCACTGGGGGCCGAGATGATGACCTTCTTGGCTCCGCCCTTCAAGTGAAGCTGCAACCAAAACGACAAGCAACTTTGCTTATTTTCATATTGTTATCTGTAGACCTGTACCAGTACTTGAAAATGATTTCAATTGTATTATATTGTCTTTTAAGCATTCCTCAATTAATGTTTATATGTAGAACTTGGAAATGGTTTTACAAATGTCAAAACCCATTGGTAATTGTACAGTCAAAATGCTTATATGAATTATTAACTATCTATTAACTTATCTAAGATAATCTCAAGCTGTTAGAGCTAGGAGACAACACAACACTTAAAAAATGAGTTTCATCACCAAAGTATCTTTTTCCTGAAAACTAATAAGAAAACGTAGGACTTACCCCAGCCTTCTCAATGGTTGTGAAGACACCAGTTGATTCAACAACGTAGTCGGCTCCAGCCTTTCCCCATGGAATGGCGGTAGGATCCCTCTCGCAGAACACGGCAATCTTGTTGCCTGCAGAGCGGAGAAAACAGTCAAGTATTGCATCGCACGGCACAGAGACACTAAGGGACCATTGTATAGGAACACAGGTGCCAATGCCCGGGCATTCAGTGTTTTATACAAAGCTCAAAGCCAAACGCTAAGAGGTGATCTAAGGATACAATGAGGTGGCATTCAAGGTGTGGCTCAGTATTCCAGTATTCATCACTAACGAGTGTACTTTGGGAGTATGGGTGGTACCTCTCGAGTCCATGACATTCATTCATGATAGTGAAATTAAATAAATTATAATCAAATCTTGTGACTGAAGGCTAAAGCTTGAAGTAAGAACTAAAGACTACACACAAAAAATAGGGAACGCTCACACATTTTTTTTATTTGCTTACTGGTTACCTCAAGTTAAAATAAACGGGAACTAATTGGTTTCGGCTCGAAAGGTGCATTAACATCGCTTTAACAGCAAGTCAAAGATATTGCTGTCAAAACACGCTCAGAAACGGACCTGCGCCATCTTGCTCGTGATTATAAGGTTCTGACGTCATAACTCTGGAAACAATCATTTATATCATACAAATAGTACTGAAATCCCACAATTTAGTAGATTATTGCTCTCATAAGACTTTAACTGAATCAACGTTTATTTCTAGTTAGTAAATGAACACTGCTCAACATTAATTTACAACAATATGTTTAATAATTGCATTATTTTAAACACGTTTTGGTAAATACTGTATCAAAATGTATTTTCTGAAGAAAACAGTGGTATAAAAGACATTGTTGTAAAGTCACTGCATCCTAGATATTGTAAAATGTCCAACTTAATATCTTTGATATTATCAAATACCTTACTAACTAGCTGCGCTAGAATACAGGACAATCGCGGTGTTTAGCATGTAAGAAGGCGGCGAACGGCGAAAGTAGCGCATTCTGTCGGAGCGGTTCGATGGCTGCGCGACAAATATGAATTTACTATGGCGCTTCCCATAAGAGTCAGCGAAGTAGCATATGGTTTGACCTTTGCGTCCACGAGCTCGGCATTTACGTTTTAATTTGGAACATTACAACAAACATTCTCATTGATCCACTACTTAAGAAGACCGAGATATATATAGGTTAACTAGAAACCACAACAAACTATGTGTATTGCACGAAAGCATAATTTATACGTTCTGCAGGCGGAATGATCATCGACTCATTATTTATTGCTGGTATGTGGACAAGCTATCGGTGAAAGGAGGGGGGTGGGGGGGAGGTTGTGATGATTTGTCAATACAGGCTTTAAAATGTATCTACTTGAATTAACCCTTTATTATTATGAAGGCCATATGCCTCTCAATAGCATCAGCTTCACTCATAATTGCACCTTTCTAATATTCTGTACAAATCTCAACCCGCGTGCCTGCCCAGGGACTGCTCTTACGACTAGCAGAGTCACTCTGGGCCTAATCTACCCGGGGCCAAATATAGGTTACCGCCATATTAACTTATTATATCAGTCACTTTCTGGAAAGCTTGAAAATTGTGGAAAAGAGAAAAAAAAATTAATTACGAAAAAAAAAAATTGTCATGTTGAAAAATTTTAAAGTGGATGAAAAATTTTCGAGTATGTCTGCGTACATTTCATGTAAAACTGTCGTAGATACTTAGGTAAAGAAAGAAACTTGAAAATTGTGTGATTTTGAAAAATGAAATAAAAAATTAAAGTACAAAAAAAATAAAGTAAAAAAAGTACATATACCATGTAAAACTGTCGTGGATACTTAAGTAAAGAGAGAAACTTGAAAATTGTGGGATTCGAATCGCGGACCCATATGGCACTGGACACTTGAACTCAATATACTATGCTACAACATTGGGCAATTTATTCGTTAAGCATCGTGTAACACGGGCGCCTATAAAAAGTCCGGGTTGAGCTTTTTCGGTGAATTAAAGAGCTCGAATATTTAATATTGAATTACGCTTTCTAAAAAAGTTAACACAAAGTCTGTAAGTCAAACTTGTCGCCCACAATAAGCCATCAATGACAAAAGTGAGTGTCGAAATTGATTTTCTTCATATTACATCGATGTACACGGCACCCCCCCCCGTCGTCGTGTTTTGAGCTTTTTCGATAAATTAAAAACTAAACATATTTCATAAAGAATAGGGAAAAGTAATTCCGACGAAAATTTCCGAAAAAATTCATAACAAATTCGTACTTTGGGCGGTCAAAAACAAAAAAGTTGAATTTTGCACGTTCAATAGCTTCCCGGTACGTCCCTGTACGTGTGACGTCAACAAATTGCACATGTTCTGAAAGGTATTAGAACGCACTTTCATATGATACCAAAACGGGTTGTCCGAGTTCAAAACGGGACATTTGGGGGACGTTCAAAACTGAAAATCAATAAACAAAATTACACAAATATCCAGAGTCGATCAATCATGTCAGAGACGGTACGTGCCGGGTACGTCCGGGTACGTTCAATATGCTGTCAATAGCCTTATAATTTCATAAAAGTAGTCGAAAAAAATAAAAAAAAACTGCAACATTCTTTTTTAAGACATTGAAAAATTCTCATAGACAAATACAGGCAAAAATACGAGACGGATGAAATCTGTTAAAGCACCATAACTCGAACACCCGTAAAGTCTTATTTTTTAAAGTAACGTTTTCAAATAGACAAATGTCCATTTATTAATAATAAACACAATTATTTGTTATATGACGTATTTATAACACTTTTAATATACAAAAAGAAAACTTTTGTATGCGTGTTGTCTTAAAGCCGTGAAAAATGAGTTGCGCGAACGTCTGTCATTCAGTGTAAAGATGACTTTTTGAAAATGTGTTTTCATGGCCCTGTACGATAGAGTGTTCAGCATCGGGACAAGGAAAAAAAACCCATTTCGAAAGTACCAACTTGACGCAAAAAAATCAAAACTGAAACCGTGTAGAGAAAATGAAAAAGTGCCCATAACTAAGCATCCGGGACGAAATTCAAAAAATTGACCAACCATAATTCAGATTAAACTTTGTCCTTTAAATAAAAAATATGAGAAAGTTAGAAAATCAAAAATGTGGGAGAAAAGTGTCCCCGCTCCTTTTAAAAAACGCACGCGACCAAATGTACCCGATCCGTGTGCCAAACGTTCCGGGACGATTCAAAAAATTTCCAAATCCTAGTTACCCAGATAGTAACCGACGGTAACAATACAAAAACGAATGGTACATCTTGTTTGGTTCGACAGGCAGGGCCGTTTAATGTGACGCGTTAAAAACGTACCAAAATCGTTAAATCCAAATTTCGAAAATCTTTCGTCTTTGGGTGCCCGTAACTTTTAAACGGGACAATACAAATTCAAAAAAGACATACAAAAAGATGCGCCATTTAATTGACTTGCGAGCGACAGTATTCGAAAAATTCAAAAAAAACATTTGAATTTGTTACAATTTTTCCCGCAAAACCGAAGCGTCGAAGTCGCACGCAATTCAACATAAAACACGTCGGGAGGGGGTGAAGGGTGGGACTTATAAACTCAAAAAATATACCAACGTGTAGCCAAAGGCCTGGCGCCGAAAACTGTAGCGACACATTGTTGAAAAAGTCACGTGCGGGGGGCCAGCAAATTAATTTACTACTGCTTTGAATCTAAGCAATCAATTTCGATCGAACCGCTCCGGTAGTGGCGCTAGTGTCGGCTTTTCGCCACTATTTCACGGCAGTGTCCAGTATTCTAGCGCAGCTGGTTACTAAGGTATTTGATATTATTAAGAATACTTCAAGGAGGCAGTTGTTGACAAGAGTTATGACGTCACGAGCCGTTTTTCAATTACAGAGCGGTAAGTTCCAAATTTCAAACTTTAAAAGCTAATAGAATTGGAAATATACACTTCTCAGATATAAAAATTATAAAGCCCGTACTTTTTGATAATGGCCTTCTGTTTTTAGGTACTTTGAGGAATATTTATTTTTTATGAGCCTTCCCTATTGTGTACACGTAACCTATTCCAACGGGTTTAATTTAATAGCAAATATGCAAGCATTCCCGTTTCAGTCTTTGTATTTGGAAAACAAGCATATAGACTAGCATGTGTATTGTGTACTAATACTGGACATCCATCTGCTGGTATATCAGTGTACTACTAAACTAGCCCCAGAAGCTGGCTGTGGGCCGCCATTTCTGCACTTTGGCGACGGTTTCAAATTTTTTTTTATGTAGCTGCTTAGCAATGAGCCAATGAGGGCTAAAATACCAGATAATTTCCAATACCGGAAATGAGAATCGCAGATACACTTTCCAACAATGGCCAGATCAAGAAGCTAATTTATACTGGATAGCGAGAAAAATGAATGGCTGAAAGGTATTACTACTATTATACTATTGCATAAGAGAAAAGAGAAAAAAAAATTATAATTACGGTACCTAGTACAAGTCCATGGACTAACTGTATTTTAAAAGTGTGTGGACATTTGGATTCACATTCTGCATGGAATCAGTAACTTCTGTGAAGGGAACAATCTATGGCACAGCAACAACAAAATTAACATAGAATTGACATTATTAGTTAATTAAAGACTACAGCAAGCAACATCAAGCAAGCATTTTTTGCTCTCTTCAATGAAAAGAAAGAAAAGAGTGTGAAACCTGAAATTAAATTTAAACGTACTAGTTGAGCTACCAATGATTGAAAGCCCTTTATTATCTTTCAAAAGAAGCAATGCCAGTCAAAGTTGACCTTCACCTAGCTGTTTGCCAGTGTTGAAGGTCAAAATGTCACATCTGATCAACCTTGGCAATAGAAATACAAGTCCAGACATCTGGCAGCCTATAGAAAGAGGTCTGCCAACCTACATAATTGGAAAGGGTAGGGTCCCAATGTTAAAAATAAGCAATGCATATTTGTGTACGTAGTTAGATGCACCGCAATACCAACATTGCTCAGCTGTGATGGTGGATTAGCATGTGGCATGGTTTCAGAGATGTTTTATAACTTCTAAGGAATTTAGAATTATTATTTATTTCGTTTACTCAAGCCACAAGTAAAACAAAATGTTTTTACTTTTTAGTGTAGGCCTAGTACACACAAACATGATGAATGATGATAGGTGTCCCAAAACACCTGTTGCAATGCTTCCATTCCATCCGTCACAGGCAATTGAGTGATTTGTGGCCCAACCAGTGAGTCCCATAGGCACAGATTGCTGGTTGGAGTCACTCGTTTATGATGAACACATCGATAAGGTTGTTTCAAGAAAAGTATATTACTAATGTAGTTTTATTCTACAGGAAAATAGAATCACTCACTCACTCACTCACTGTTAAACTCATTTTGCTCATGTTATGTGTGGATACTAGATACCCATCTTAAACGACATACAATGTGCATCTACAACAGTACCCACACCCTGTCCACCTCACCCACAGTTTGGAGAGGAATTACAATTTTGTCTACACAAAGGAGAGGACAGAGCCCACCTCTTTAGATGCGCCGCCCTCAAGAAGGACATCGACTCCCTGCCTGACGAAATGAGCAGGACAGAAAAGCAGCCAGTCTTATATTGGATAACAAGAAAGAAGAATGGCTGAAGAGGCCAACTCTGCACAGGAAAAAATAAAAATAAAAATACATCGTGATATAATTTAGTAATGTTTTACACATAAAGTGCACCTATGGCAGACAATACTAGTTGCTACACTTTTTAGCAACAAGTTAGCACTCGATTTTTAGCTGCTTTTTTTACATGAGCAATTATTGAAAAGCCTTTTCCACAGTTAAATGATACAGCCTAGTAACAAACTCTACAAATTTTAGCTTTTGAATGGTACCAGTAGTTACACATATCTGAAAACACGAAACAGCAGTAAAACTTGTCCGATTTTTAAAATTACTCGGTGACATTGTTTGCAACGCATAAATACCAGACAAGCTCACGCACATGCCAAGACTAGTTGGTCCTCGCACATTTTCTCGTCAGGAGAAAATATAACGTAGCAAACATTTTCTACTGGATTGTAGAGGTGCCACTGTCGTAATTTACATAGAGATATGGATGGCATGTGTGCATTTATATACATTAGATTACCCAATTTGTATTTGGTTAATGAATATAAAATGGTCACCACACCACAACCAGACTTGATTTAATTACCCAAGACAAAAATGATATCCCTAAAATCTTCCCGTTCCACTCAATTTATGTATAGCCCTTTAATTCTTTAATACAATCTTCTTTCTTCTACACAATAAAAGACTTCTTTTGACGAAATACAATAAATGAAACCTTATATATGTAACATACAAGAATGTACAACTACCAACGAGGGATCTAGCTGGTGGCATTGCTGGGTAAAACATATCAATGTTTATACAATAAAGCTAACAGGTAGGTGAGCTCGACTAAGATGAAATAAGCCACACGATGTCCCTTCTTTAACAGTAACAAGATTCGAACCTGGAACACATCGATCACGATTCATCAGACCCGTGCGCAGACTGCACCACCTACGAGTTTGTTATCGTACGACGTGCGTTCACTCACCGTTGACGACGAGGCAACCTCCCTCAGCCTTGACCTCTCCCTTGAAACGGCCGTGGGTGGAATCGTACTTGAACATGTAGACCATGTAGTCGAGGTCAATGAAGGGGTCATTGATTGCAACCACCGAGACTCCCTTCTCGAGCGAAGCTCGGAGTACGAGGCGACCAATGCGACCGAATCCGTTAATTCCAACCTTAGCCATGTTTGATTATCTGCAAACCAAAAATCGTCCTTTATTTAAAATTGGCGACGGAAAGCAAAATTAATTTTGAATCAAAAGATTGCCTACAGCGATTTGATTTGTACTTTAAAAAATCAAAGATAGGTAGCAATAAAATGGAAACAATTCCTTTCAAACTAGCCTACCAGTAATCCAAAAGATTACTGACAACGTTAAGAAAGGTCAAGACCTGTATGGCACTTAAAAGACTTGAAAACTTAACCACAAAGATACCAAACTATGAACACTTACTAAGTGTACATAGGTGTAGTTCGGTATACTTAGGCCTACTGGTAGGTACAGCAGTGCAAATTTTCTAGCTAGTTTAGTCACATTTATAAACGTACGACATAATACTGTAGACCTATGCAATTAGATAGCTTGTTCTATGCAATTAGATAGCTTGTACAGACAGTACAGTGCACAAAAAATAGTAGGCCTATGGACAAACGTATTATTACATTCGCGATTTGTATCCCCACCCGAAACCACGTAACCCAATTTCTATCTAAACCGATCCGTAAGAAATGCTTCATGTCAATTATTTCAGAATCTTATTTCAATATTTTATTTGAGCTACGAGAAAATCATCTTCTTTATTGCAAAATACGCCTTTTGATGCGACGAATGTTTTTGAGCCGTAGTATACATTTGTCACTCACTGCCCGTAGAGGACAAACCAAGGTTAGACCGGCAATGTAAAAGATTACCACTGGAGCCCATATTATGATTTAAATCACCAAAATAACCGCATGAATAACTAGATAAAATGTGTAAGCACCTTTCGTTTCATATAAGGCCTATTGGTTTAATTCCATTTTAATATAGAAACTCGTAACATTAAAACCGATAGGCTAGGTATGCCGGCGACACATTACACAAACACGATAATTTCATCAGACTATCCACATCATATTCGATAATAATCAAGTTTGCACTGTGATAACATTTACTTGCATAATCAAAGTTAAAACGAACACATTATATTAAAATTCACTTCTAAGATAACCTTAAAATTTTTACTCACCAATTCAGCAACGGCAGAGATGAACTTGACAGTAGACTGGCTACGTTGCTCACTGGTTGCGACTTCAAGGGCAAAGAGAAAGCGGTTCAAGGGGAACCATAATATAAAGACCGACGTGTCACGTGATCATGATGTACCCACCCTCCTGCATCTACGTGACGTGAACGCGTATTGGTCGTCGACGAGATCGATTCGTGACGTCACGGAGGATGGCATTCGAGCGGTCTCTTCAAATGACTGTGATTTTATGTCTCAAAACTAATGATGAATGAAGTAACATTGTTTACTGTAATTACGAAGATACAAGAAAACGCATGGTTTTAGAGACGGAAAGTGGATAGTATGATTTAGGGGGCGGGACCAATGTAGGCCTGAACATATTGGTTGGATGACGATTAATATCCATAAATTATCCGAGACGATTATCCATAGATGTCTCATATTTTTGCAACTTGGCTAATCGAGACGATGAGTGGGTGAAGTATGAAGGTATTTGGAGGAACAGGGCAAGTAGGGATTTACCTTATAAATCGTTACGACGGGGAAAGATGATGATATTTGAGTTTTACGTCCCATTTATTTGCAACGTGGTAATCGAGACGATGAGTAGGTGAAATATGAAGATGAAGAAGGGGCAAGTTGGAGGGTGGGGAGTAAAATGGAAAGGGGATGAAAAGGGAGGCGGGAGGATGACTTCTCCTCCTCGCCCTGTCCGGCAAGGGTGGCCTGGCCATACCGCAATCATACGCTTCTGTCGGCATAGCTCTCGGGATCAACAAAGCACAACCACAATAAGGTAGCACAGGTGTAGAACAATTTAATGAAGTTAATAATTTGAGTGAAATAAACGATTTAAGTTAAAAGAAAAAAACAATGTACAATCTCAGGAAGCTCTGTACGGAATTCCATTATGTCAAGTTGGTAACCTACTTGAGTCAGCTCAGGGGTCAAAATCAACAACAGCTAACTCCGCATTGGCTCGACTTGACATTCCATCTTCCTTGCTCCTCATTTCTTTTATTTTGGCTCGTCATGAAGTTCATTTCTACAGCTTGTAGGCCTATTCTATTTACAGCAATGCACCATATGGCAAGACATTACCCACATTCACATACTATGTTCAGCACTTTGCATTGCTGACATAATAATTATTTATGATTCAATGTTTCACTTTTCTTACCTTTTGACGAGCCTTTTGATATTATTATTTTATTGAATGCATCACGTATAATTTCGTGGTATTTACATGTGTCTACAAGTAAGGATGTACTGTCATTTACCGCCCACATTCAAAATGTAGCCCCGCGCTTTGCCACCGCCTGTGTACAATGCGTTATCTGTGCTACTTGTATGTAACCAAGGTCTACTTGATCTCCGCCTAGCCTCCGCTAGGCGGAGGCTAGGTTGTATTGTAGACCTTGGTTGTATAGGGCACTAGCAACACCAAAAGACAACAATGAAACAAATGAATTGAATCGATGGACAAACAACAAGCTGTCAAAAAATAATTTCGTCTGATTTTGGAAAACAAATAAAAAACAAACAAATACACATACAAAACTTTGACTTAGTCGTTGTCTATCATTAAAAGTTTTAAATGGCGAGCAGTTACTATTGCTTCACTTGTTTTTATTTGTATGGTTGAAATTTTATTATTTTGACAGCTGATGGTTTGTCCAACAGTTCAATTCATTTGTTCCATTGTTGTCTTTCGGTGTTGCTAGTGCCCTATTGTGGTTGTATGTTACTTGTGTGTAACTGTAATGCTGCTTGTATACACGGCTGTGGCTAATCGTACTTACTATCTCTATGGTACTTTGCCCCTACCACAGTCTACTATTATCGTGGCCCCTACCTTATTTTACTTCACTTTTTACTAATTTAACGAATCATCAATCTCGGTCAAAGCCGGTGTTTACATGTTATACGGACAAATTATCATGGATGTAATGTTAAGTATTTCCATGAGGTAGGCCTAGGCCTACCTTATTCAACTTCAGTCGTTACTGCACAGATAACAAAATCACTACGGTTACTGTCTTATTAGTTCTTGTTCATTGGATACACTGTATACACTATACATGTTATGATCTTTTTTGTTTGCGTCTTGTGTCTTTTTTGCGTCGTGTGTGTAACGGTAGCGGTATAAATAAATAAATAAATAGTTCTGACATTTTCTACAAGTAGGTGTAGGTGTATTGATGTTTATTGAAGCAATTTCTAAACTTATTAAACTTGTAACTTACACATGCTCAATGTGTCAAACAAGAATTTAACAATAACCGTTCGTATTTTACAGTCGACGAAACTCATAAAACGACGTCGCTGTTTGTAGAATTGAACACAAAACATTTAGTACGGTAGCTATATAAATCTTACTAGATGTTGTGGGACGAGAAGTGAATTAGAAAGTAAGCCACCCATGGGCTCAACAATCGATATTATTATTTGATTTAGTTATCCTTAAAAGCCCCTGGAGTGCATGTATTTGATGAGGTCAACAACGCGGGAAGAATAGCCGAATTCGTTGTCGTACCTGCAAACAGCAACCATGCAAATGAGTCATCAAGGCTTCAAGCTGCGTTATCATGATTGTGGCGGGACTAATCAAATTCTTATGCAATGCTTATTTATTATAACGATGATCGTACTTGCTACGACATCTCCATGAAATCTAACAGCTGCAGTAAAATAAAATACAATACAATACAATACAAAACAATGACTAGCATTTATGCTAATAAAGATACTACTACTACTACTACTACTACTACTACTACTACTACTACTACTACTACTACTACTACTACTACTACTACTACTACTACTACTACTACTACTACTACTACTACTACTGCGTGCGGTGTGCGATGATGCGCTGCCCAAGGAGGGTTTGTATGTTGAATGTAAGGGTTGTGAGGATAAGATACATTTCGAGTGTGCGTCGCTGAGTGAGGAGACTTATCGTTCCATGTCCAAACATCGAAAAGCAAATTGGCGATGTGCTAATTGCAAGCAACCGGATATGTATAGAAAAAGTAGTGAATTAATATTGTTTGAGAAGCACTTTGCCGAGCTTAAACGCGATATAGAAAAAAGCCAACAGTTTCTTTCTGATCGCTATGATGAACTTGTTAACAAATTTGAGGAAACAAATGGTGTTGTGGCTGCCATGAATAAGACTATTGAAAGTTTGGTTGGAAAAATCAAACAGAGGGATGAGGTGATTGAGATGCTTACCGCTAGAATTAACAATATGGAGCAATACGGAAGGAAGTGTAACTTGGAACTCGCCGAAGTACAGCAGGTGAAAAACGAGCGCTTGGAGAAGGTTGTAATGAATGTCGCCGACAAGCTTGGTATTCGCCTTGATGAGGAAGATATTGAAGCTGTGCACCGTCTACCAGCGAAGCAGGGGAAGACACCGAACGTAATTGTGCAATTCTTATCAAGAAGGAAGAGAGACGAGTTCGTTAGTAAAAAAAATATGGCTAAAATCGTGAACCGAGATATAATTGACAATGGAAACGATTCAAGGATTTACATAAATGAAAATATCACCCCGTTTTTTAAGCATCTTTTCTGGCAAGCAAAGTCAACAGGTCGCGAGAAAGACTATAAATTTCTTTGGTTCCGCTTTGGCAAGATATTAGCTCGGAAGAATGAGTCAGCGCCCATATTGACGATAACGTGTGTTCGTGACCTGGATAAGCTAGTTTAGTTTGTATTATTCTATTATTGTTGATATGTAGACTATAAATACCATCAAAATGGCTGATTACGAGTTGGATATTTTGCCTTATGTGAACGAAGCGAGTTACGTTTGTGTGGACGAGGAAGTGATAAGAATATTTCATGATAAGTTTAATATTTTATTTTTAAATATTAGATCTATGAAACTTCATTTCGATGAAATGTTGATCTACATTGATGATCTTCTTCCTTCTCTTCATATTTTAATATTAGGTGAAGTAAACATTAAGAATGATGAAAAAGACACGTTTAGCATTAAAGGGTTTGATATGTACTCGAACTTGCGGGAAAGTTGCCGTGGTGGCGGTGTTATTGTTTACGTTCTTGAAGGAATTGATTTTGTGTTGTCAGACTTGACGTTCCAGTATTTTGAAGGTGTACATGGTGTTATTACACTAAATGGATTAAATACGCGTGTATTATCCCTATATCGACCGCCAAATAATACAAATATTATAAACTTTATCAATGAGTTGAGTTGTTGGTTAGAAAATGTGTCAGTTCAGGATCAAATTGTTTTAGTTGGCGATGTTAATTTAAATATAAATGATAATTGTGACATAAATGTTTAACGTTATAAAGATGTTATGGCAAGTTATGGTATGAGAGGATGCATTACTGGTGATACAAGAGTAGAAGAAAGGGCTGGTTGTATTTCTAGAACATGTATAGATCATATTTTCGTTAAACTTGTCAACTGTGATAAGGATCTGCACTCTGCTATATACGAAGCTAAGATATCGGACCATTATATTGTGGGGATGGGAATTCATAAGGATATTGACGTAAGAAAGAACGAAACTGAGAAAATAGAGAAAATAATTTTGAATGATAACAAAATAAGACAAGCGTTAACTGCCATTAATTGGGATCATTTAATGGACTGTAATGACCCATGTCAGCTTTATGATGAAATTTCTAATATCTTTAAGCGGGTGTATGATAGTGCTGAGGAAGTTAGGATGTGTTCGGGTCTTTATTCTAGAAACCGGAAACCATGGGTTACTCTGACTTTGAAAAAGAAAATGAAAGAGAGGGACAAGTGGTTTCGTAAGTGGAAACACTCTAGTAATAATATGGATTTTAGAAACGAATACAAAAAATGCAGAAACATGGTAAATAAACAGCTGGCTAGGGATAAAATTAGTAATTATAAATCGAGGTTTTCAAATTGTAAAGACAATATTCGAAACACTTGGAACGAAATTAATTTGGTAATTGGTAAGCAGACAAAAAACTCGCCAGATGATATTATATCTAAATACATGGGAAAGACCCTTGATGCAACTAGTATAGTTGACGGTTTCGTAAATTCTTTTTCAGATGAGGTAGAGGCGATAAAACATGATTGTGTCATTGAAACTATAACTGCGAATCGAGATTGTGCTTTGCAATCGATGAATTTTCGAAAAGCAACACCTAAGTTGATAAGTGACGTCATTCAAAGTCTAAGCAGTAATAAAGGTCCGGGCATCGATAGGATTAGGATGTGTGATATAAAATTAATTTCTGAAAATATAGGCCCAATTATAGCACTGTTGATCAATCTAATCGTAAAAACTGGGGTAATTCCTGATGGTTTGAAGTGCTCTATTCTGAGGCCTATATTTAAAAGTGGTGACCACATGGATTTTAATAATTAAGCCGCGTTCACATAAATGACTAGTGACTATTGACTATTGACTATTGACTATTGATTAGTGACTAAGCGAATTGAACCATAGGCGATACGTGCTGACGTTCACACAACTTTACTTTTGACTTATGACTATTGACTATTGACTAACGAATTGAAGATATCTGGAAGTCATAGTTACAACCAATCACAACGTTCGCGTTCAGCCAATGAATGTGGAGCAACGGAAGTCAATACCACTATTCAATTACTGTCAAGTGTATATTTGTTTTTGACTATTTCCGGCGAATATTATTTATTTATTATTTTTATGAAGCTGTCATACAATAAAATATTTTCTTATTTTGAAAACAAATCTTCAAAACAAACAAGAAACATACAAAACCTTCACAACTTGGTTAAGCCCATCATTAAACGTTTTAACTGGTGAACAGTTACTATCGCCATACCTCGTTTTCTTCATAATGTTGCAATTTTATTATTTTGACAGCTCGTTGTTTGTCAATCAGTTTGATTCATTTGTTCTAGGTGGCAGATCATACGTGTCAAAGAACTTAGTTGTGTAGTGTTCATATCTTTCTTTGGGTAGTCAATAATCACTAGTCAATAGTCAATAGTCAGTAATCAATAGTCATTTATGTGAATGCGGCTTTACAGACCCATTGCAATACTGCCTTCAATTGAAAAAGTTATGGAAAGATTTTTAGTGGATCAATTAATTTCTTACATGCATGATTTCAAAATTATTGACAGGAGACAGTATGGCTTCCAAAAAAATAAAAGTACATCAAGTCTACTTAATGACTTTTCGGACACAGTGTTTGGAGCTTTAAACAGAAATTTACATGTTGGTGTAATTTTCATAGATTTTTCAAAAGCATTCGATACCTTACTTTATGATCGGCTGTTGCTTGCTTTAAAAAAGATAGGAATACGTGGGCCTCTTTTAGATTTGTTTCGGAATTATCTTACAGGGAGGAGAGTGACTGTTAAGTATGGGTCTACTCACAGTAAATTGGGGAACTGTAAATCTGGTGTGCCTCAGGGCTCTATTTTGGGCCCACTATTGTATTTAGTGTATGTAAATGATATGTTGAAAGTTGTGACAGGATGTTACATTTTTCTTTATGCGGATGACACAGTTTTAGTGGCAATCAATAAAATTTTCGACATTGTAAATAAATTGCTCCAAGTTGATTTTCTGAATATTTTGAGATGGTCCCATGATAATGGTTTGACAATTAACTATAAAAAAACTAAGGTAATGCATATACACTCTCCATCTACAGTGTCACAGCAACTTAAAATTGTTTTTCATGATTATGCATGTCTACATAGGAACTTTAGGTTCAATTGTTCAACGAATCAAGTGTTTTGAACATGTTTATTTAGGTGTCACTGTAGATAATACTTTTTAATGGGATAAACATATTGATAAGCTTTGTCGTAGGCTACGGTCTACGCTATATAGTATACGCGTTCTAAAGCCGTATGTAACCACAGGAGTCTTAGTAACCGTGTATTATGCACTTGGTGAGTCATTGATTAGATACGCTCTGTTATCATGGGGCAATACCACAGCCTCGTATTTAAGTAAAGTTGAAAGATTGCAATATTCAATTTGGAAAGTCATTTTTGGAAAATCTGATACTTGTAAATTACTAACAGTTAGAAAATTACATTTTTATATTTTCATATTAACAAATTATTTCTCTCGAGAGCATAAAATAATGGCTCAGCATTCGCACGATACTAGAGATGAAACAAGATTTCTGATGCCACGTGATATTTTTAATAGGTATGGTGAGCAACAAAAGAAACATTTGGTGCCATTATTGTATAATAAATTGCCTCAAGAGCTAGTATCGCTTACATCCTTTTCACAAATTAAAAAAATCCTTAAACAGTGGACAGTCAATAACATGTGAATGTAGAAATATTATTTGTATGGATTAATGTAAATTTGTTAACCCTTTTTGTTCTTTTTTATAATCTTCTTATTGGATCGGTACAAAGTGCTTTGTGTTTGTGTTTGAAGAACGTTTGTTGTGTTTTTTTTTTGTGTGTTTTTGTGTATTTGTCAGGCGGAGTCAAGACATTTAATATTAACATGATTTATTGTTACCCCGCAGACAAGCTACTGCGTAGCTTTGTGGGGTTTGATTTATTTGTACTGTATGTTTTGTTTTGCCAATAAATAAATTTGAAAAAAAAAAAAAAAAAAAAACTACTACTACTACTACTACTACTACTACTACTACTACTACTACTACTACTACTACTACTACTACTACTACTACTACTACTACTACTACTACTACTACTACTACTACTACTACTACTACTACTACTACTACTACTACTACTACTACTACTACTACTACTACTACTACTACTACTACTACTACTACTACTACTACTACTACTACTACTACTACTACTACTACTACTACTACTACTACTACTACTACTACTACTACCCTTTTTGTTCTTTTCTATAATCTTATTGGGTAGGTACAAAGTGCTTTGTGTTTGTGTTTGAAGAACGTTTGTTGTGTGTTTTTTTTTTTTTTTTTGTGTTTTTGTGTATTTGTCAGGCGGAGTCAAGACATTTGATATTAACATGATTTATTGTTACCCCGCAGACAAGCTACTGCGTAGCTTTGTGGGGTTTGATTTATTTGTACTGTATGATTTGTTTTGACAATAAATAAATTTGAAAAAAAAAAACTACTACTACTACTACTACTACTACTACTACTACTACTACTACTACTACTACTACTACTACTACTACTACTACTACTACTACTACTACTACTACTACTACTACTACTACTACTACTACTACTACTACTACTACTACTACTACTACTACTACTACTACTACTACTACTACTACTACTACTACTACTACTACTACTACTACTACTACTACTACTACTACTACTACTACTACTACTACTACTACTACTACTACTACTACTACTACTACTACTACTACTACTACTACTACTACTACTACTACTACTACTACTACTACTACTACTACTACTACTACTACTACTACTACTACTACTACTACTACTACTACTACTACTACTACTACTACTACTACTACTACTACTACTACTACTACTACTACTACTACTACTACTACTACTACTACTACTACTACTACTACTACTACTACTACTACTACTACTACTACTACTACTACTACTACTACTACTACTACTACTACTACTACTACTACTACTACTACTACTACTACTACTACTACTACTACTACTACTACTACTACTACTACTACTACTACTACTACTACTACTACTACTACTACTACTACTACTACTACTACTACTACTACTACTACTACTACTACTACTACTACTACTACTACTACTACTACTACTACTACTACTACTACTACTACTACTACTACTACTACTACTACTACTACTACTACTACTACTACTACTACTACTACTACTACTACTACTACTACTACTACTACTACTACTACTACTACTACTACTACTACTACTACTACTACTACTACTACTACTACTACTACTACTACTACTACTACTACTACTACTACTACTACTACTACTACTACTACTACTACTACTACTACTACTACTACTACTACTACTACTACTACTACTACTACTACTACTACTACTACTACTACTACTACTACTACTACTACTACTACTACTACTACTACTACTACTACTACTACTACTACTACTACTACTACTACTACTACTACTACTACTACTACTACTACTACTACTACTACTACTACTACTACTACTACTACTACTACTACTACTACTACTACTACTACTACTACTACTACTACTACTACTACTACTACTACTACTACTACTACTACTACTACTACTACTACTACTACTACTACTACTACTACTACTACTACTACTACTACTACTACTACTACTACTACTACTACTACTACTACTACTACTACTACTACTACTACTACTACTACTACTACTACTACTACTACTACTACTACTACTACTACTACTACTACTACTACTACTACTACTACTACTACTACTACTACTACTACTACTACTACTACTACTACTACTACTACTACTACTACTACTACTACTACTACTACTACTACTACTACTACTACTACTACTACTACTACTACTACTACTACTACTACTACTACTACTACTACTACTACTACTACTACTACTAATTAGTGCATGATTACGACCGAAGGCTAACGGTAAAATACCGATAGACAACTACAATAATTTATTTTCACTCTCTTTCTTTGCAAAAATGTCACTTTTAACGAAGCCATGGTAATGTTATATGAATGTAAAGGATTCATGCTTCTCAATTCTGGTGATTCCTAAAACTGCTAAATGTCTTTAGCTAAATGCTTTCTTACCATGAAATGAGTTTGACGAAATTATCATTGAGTGAGATTCCAGCGTTAGCGTCGAAGATGCTGGAATAGGTAGAGCCAAGGAAATCAGTTGATACGACTTCGTCTTCTGTGTATCCCAAGTAACCCAGGAGTGGCCCTTCCGATGCTTCCTTGATCTTTGCCTTGATTTCATCGTAAGTGGCAGCCTTACCAAGCCTAGAGTCCAAGTAGAAGAAACATGCATGACTAAGTAACAATGACACAAACAATGGCAGGCCGCAGGCAATGAGTTTTTAATCATCTACAATCTGATACATAGTTTAATCATATTTAGTACCGCGGTTTTGGTCAACAGGTGTTTGTTTTTAAAATCTTACACAGAAAGATAGGATATTCCGTTATCTTTAAGTCGAAACTCAAAAAGTAGGCCGATGACCCCCGTTCTTTTCTTTTTGGATATAATTGAAAAGCACACATTTACGATAGTGTATGTTGTAGATTTTAGCCAAATATCATAAAAGTGAAGCTTTAACTTCAAGCAGAAATTAGAAATTTATTTGGTGTCAACCAGTTAAATAATTCGGTGCCACCGAGATGTTTGTAAGTATGGTAAATTAGGAGTCGTCAAAACCAATTATTGAATGTGAACTGATACGTTAAAAATTATAATATTTAACTTAAGATTTACTATTTACTTATTTTATTTTAAAGATGGTGGAACAACTGAGCTTGGACAGTTATCAGTGTATATAACAGTTGTCGTACGATAGAAGCTAAGTTCTTCATACGACTGGGAAATATTATCATATCGTGTTTGGTACATTCGGCCAACATGTAATCTTCTTCTATTACGAGGTATTGGCTGACGGCTGTGATTGGATAAACGGATCGGACGCATACATGGGCTGGGCGCTTTACATTCAATTGAAAAACTTTACTCGATTACTCTACACACGTATTATTATTAATTAAAATGGTTATTGAATTATTTGTGTAATTTAAAAATGTACTACCTGGAGGCTGCCATATGTAGGCTACTATCTAATGTGATATAGTTTTTATTTTATGTACATTGTGCATTCATGGCAAAGTTTTATTCGCTCTCTCTTCTCAAAACTGAGACAAATAATTTTCAGATTTGATGCAAAAGATTATTTGTATGGTAGGTGTAGTATCTACAACACTTCGCAACAAGGACACCGCCTTCTCGACAAACCGGAAACGGTTAGGAACGTGCCTCGGGTACATTGAGCAATAAAGTGCTATGACAACAAGCATCTTAAATCAGTGTTATCCCACGTAATCCTATTCCCATTCTTGATCAGTAACACAACAAGGAAGAAGGTTTTTTTTGTAATAAAATGTCGTACCTTGCAGTCAGGTCTACCACGGAGACATCAGGTGTAGGCACACGGAAAGCCATGCCGGTCAATTTACCATTGAGGTCAGGTATGACTTTACCCACAGCTTTGGCAGCTCCAGTGGCCGCGGGTATGATGTTCTGCCCCGCACCACGACCGTCTCGCCACGTCTGAAACATTCAATTGAATGAGACATTTCACTGCTAGCGTACATTAGCGAAGGTTAGCACTATGCTACTTGGGAGTTCTTTCATACATGTTCTTCTGAAGAAATGATGCAAGCCCCAATTAGTTTCTGATGATAGGCCTACGTCAAAAATAAGAAAACGTCAATGCGGCGAGAATATTATGTCCTGTTCACATTTAGCTTGTTTCAAAATAATAATAATAATAATAATAATAATAATAATAATAATAATAATAATAATAATAATAATAATAATAATAATAATGAAAATAAAATAACACTAGAAAACTTATTTTTCAATCGGTCACCGTTAGCTGACGGTCCGTTATCCTTATCTACATAGGGTTTGGAGGATTTGCTGGGTTACAGATTACGGAGCATCAGCTAATGGCCCGTTAAAAACCCTTAACCGATTGAGAAACCGGGCGTGGCCGTTAGCTAACGTTACGTTATCTGCATAGGGTGTTGGGTTACAGATAACGGCCCCGTGAAACACCGGATGTTAGTCAACGAGTGTCTTACCTTGCCGGACGGCCCGTCGACAGTCTTCTGCGTGGCGGTGGTGGAGTGGACTGTCGTCATCAGAGCCTCGATAATCTCAAAGTTGTCGTGTATGACCTTGGCGAGGGGGGCGAGACAGTTGGTCGTGCAGGACGCGTTGGAGACGACGTTCTGTGAGACGTCGTAGGTCTCGTGGTTGACGCCCATTACGTACATGGGGGCGTCGGCACTGGGGGCCGAGATGATGACCTTCTTGGCTCCGCCCTTCAAGTGAAGCTGCAACCAAACATGGCCAACCTAGGCTAAGTAGGCCTAGTCCCTGCTTAATTACAAATTAATTAGGACATGTTGAAACTGGGTCATTTTGAGGGAAATCTACCTATAGATTTAACTTAAACTACTATACTAATTATTTTATGGGTGATTTGTGGTATATTGAATTCATTTTTCGAACGGCTTTAGTTTTCCCTACACAATCAGTTTATGAGGCAATAAAATCCGTTTTGACGTCGCTTTTAATAGTGAGACATACAAATGATGCAGCTAATTGTCAATATTGTGGGGACTTTCTGGCCTCGACCTTCTTCGATCTTCTTCGTCTCACACATGCATCTTCTCATCTATTTCGAAACTATCTAAGGAACTCGGGACACATTCAATACTCATACGTTTACACGATAGTCACCGAACCCGAAAGAGTATTAAATTATTGTATATACAATCGTTGCTAATTGCTATCTATTTCCACCATGAATATGTCATTGTAACATGTACCACATCGTCAGAGCCCCGAGCGTCGGAGCGTACGAAGCTATGGTTGTTTGGTATCCAACGAAGGACAGTACGCCGGTAACCATATTATGTCGTATAGTTCATAGATAACATAATGTGCACAAACCTCAGCCTTTTCAATGGTTGTGAAGACACCAGTACTTTCAACAACAAAGTCAGCCCCGGTTTTCCCCCATGGGATGGCTGTAGGATCCCGCTCGTTGAACACTGAAATCGTGTTGCCTGAAATAACACTTTCAATTTGTGACTGTGATCTATCTACATGACTATCATTACGCCAATAAAACTGTCAAGAGACAGCACTGCTATGCCATACCATAGTCTGCGCCATTCAGGCGCGTAACAACGCGGGGGGGGGGATCGGGGCAATTCCCCCCACCCCCCTCCCCACTCTACACTCTGACCTTCCCACTCAGGGGGGCTGAATCCCTCCTCGGATAATCTGGCAAAACCTTTAGGTTCACAGGTAACAAAGTTTTGAACTACGGTATCTACACAGATAACAAAAAATCTCTGTGGTATCTACATTTACAAAAACATTTTAATATTGTTTTTTTATTTTCAATTTAAATACACAATCACAGTGAGTAACACAGTTTATTTGCATGTCAAAATATATTGGTAAGTATAATGAGGGTACAGGGGGGGGGGGAGGCCATCTCACCATCGGGGTCATGATTGTCCGACCAAAAGTCCGAAATCCTTTAACCGTGCACGGTACTGATACACAGGGGTATACAACTTTACTATTGGAGGTATAGATTGCATTTCTATTGCTGTCAAGTAGTGGAGTAAGCTAACTTCACAACAAAAATCTAAACTAAGCTAATTGAATTTTCTATTCTCAAAATTTACAATGGCAATTAACCATTAACGTCGTCCAATGTATGCACTGGACCGCACTGAGTGCGCCTTCATCAATGCAAAAGGCGCACCAGTGCACACTGAGTGCAGCCCATTGGAAATCGCCATTATGACAATAGGCAACACGCGTACGATTTTTTTTAACCAAACAGTTTAGTAGTATCAGATACAAAAAGGATTGCTATAAATAGGTTTTGTTGTCGCATTTATTCAAGTTTCAACTCGGGAATATAAACCGCATTGAGACGGCTGTGACGTCATGATTCAGTGGGTGAGGCGTCAAGGTCTTGATGTCCGCCTAGCGGAGGCTCGTCGAATTCCCATGGGAGTTCGACCTCGAAAAGTAGACCTTGGCGAGGCGTACCAGACCAATCGCTAAAGCGGTAAGCGTGACGGAGACAAACCATGACGTCAAATCCCATCAACATGACGGCGGCTCGTTTTTCGCGGCCTTTTATTTAACGTTACTAAATCTGTTTTTTTCAGGCACAGGCTTATCCGTTTTTTTTTTCAAAATTCAATGATAACATTATTACATGAGACACAAGGTATTTAAAAATCGATTAAAATATTCATACGAGTGTTCCCTATTCTAAAAATCTAATCTATGGTGGTATATTATTCACATTCTTGTATCACATAGACCTACTAGAGCTACGTAACCCGGTTGAGAACTTGCGGTCAGAATGTTTGTGGGGGTGGACGTTCTTACTTATCAATTCGCGTCACACAGAGGCCTAGATCAATCCATTCAACTACTACCGAAAACATAAGGTATTGCGACATCAACGTCAATTTTTGCGCATAACACTGCCGCGATACGGTAGCGCAAGCTGCACGATGAAATGCCACAGTCACATTTTTGCCGTTGCTTACAAAATTGTATCAAGTTATTACAGACAAAGACAAGCCGGTATTTTAAGGCTAATTTTTTTTTAATGATTTTATCGTTTTCCATAATTTGACCATTTTTGTAGCGCATGTCTCGTTTCTAGTTTGGCATCGTGAGCTCAGTAAAGATATGCATCAGCCAACAAGCGGCAATGTTCACTTGGACACCGACTGAAGAACGTATTAAAGCACGCGAATCAACCCACCACGATACAGTAGCAGTGTGTGGCCCATTAGAATGTGCATAGTTTATATTTGTTTCACATCGCTCTCAACGCCAAACAGAAATACTGATTAGGCCTATGCTGTAGGCTTATGCATTCTACAAAAATGTGGACCTATTTAGCACCCACCATTTATGACGAGGTTTCCGTCTTTTTCCTCTACTTCTCCCTTGAAACGACCATGAGTGGAGTCATATTTAAACATGTAGACCATGTATACAGCGTCAATATTGGGATCATTGATTGCAACCACTTCTGCACCCCTTTCTATGGAGGCTCGGACTACGAGACGGCCTATACGACCAAATCCATTAATTCCAATCCTAGGCGTATCGCCACAGGGAGGGACCGCCGGACGGGTTCCCCTGAAAAACAATTGATGGACTTGAGCTGGTTCGGTCATATCATACGACGATAGCCTTAGTCGCCTCTTACGACAGTCAGAATCACACTGGACCATTTCCATTGTTGGGTAAGTTCCCCAAAAAAGTAACATTTAAAAGTTAATTTATAGCCTAGGCCCTACTCTGTGTTTAAAAGGAACTTTTAAAGGTTAGGCCTACAGTTCATCAAAAAAAGAAGTAACTTTTTTGCGTTCTGGAATATTAAAAGTTCCTTTGAAAGTTCCTTTAAGTCCCTTTTGGGTTTTGTGATAAATGCCTCATGACATGAAAGGAACTTTTCGCTATTTTTTTTAGAAGTTCCAAGAAATTAGGAACGGTTTTCTTTTAAAAAGTTCCTCCCACACAGCTGCAAAGAAGATACTTGAAAATACTTGAAGCTATTGTTGATAGGGCTACTTGAGCTGTGATAAATGGGGGTCAATTACCCCCCCCCCTCCCCCCTAATCAGATCCCCACCCAACAAAACATTTTGAATATAGGCCTAACGAATACTATAGTTTATGGGTCAAACAGTTGTCAAGATCGCAGTTTTTATGATATTGCTGTTTATTTAATTATTACTATATTTTATAACTTATCACTAGGGTACGAATTGACGGCCTGGCAGAAGGGGGGATGCCCAAGTATTGTATCTGCGTAGGGCAGTAAGGGCTCTGGGGCAAAGTCCCCCCTAAGGAAAAAATGTGTTGCCAGAAACTGAGTAATCTTGTTTCAGTTGGCCTCTGTAAAACGCACAGATTTGCACTTAAATGACCTTGACGAGAACCTTTTCGGGAGGCAAGCCCCCCGGAAACCCAATTATGTTTCGGTTCCACTCTCTATAATATGGGTTGAAACCCCCCCTTTCCCAATTCCTGGATACGCCATTGCCATAGGCTAGGGGCCTACCTAGGTACAGGCCATTGTGTTTGACAAACTCAATGCTTAGCCTAGGCCTGCCAAGGCCTATGTCATTTAATTTATTTATCTATTGGCTACACATTAATATATCCTCTAGCTGTTAAACAAAAGATTGGCCACAGTACCGGCCTAGGCTAGGACCTACCTAGACCTACGGCCAATAATAATCATAGTGGTAACTTACATGTCGGGTCCGCATTTTGCATAATTAGGGCAAGTTTTAGGCATTTTACCTAATTTAAGTGTTGTATCACCGTGTTAAAGTCGTAATATTTACTTGAAAGTTTTTCTAAACAAACTTTAAATTTTGAAGATAGCGTAGAGCCCTAGAAACCAACCTCGGGCTCAACGTGCAGGAACAAAACACAAAATGTGTTTGTTTGCTCGTCGCGGCAACAGACAACTACGGTGTTTTAACAGCCAATCACAGCCCAGCTTTCGAAGTCGTTCTTCTTCTTCTTTAG